>JADRCC010483395.1:0-10948 GCA_019843855.1 Hylomyscus alleni
CAGCACACCATCAAGGTACCAGCTTGTCCTATGCCATGTTCTTAAGACCTTAGAGTGGGGTCTCCAGATTAGGGCGGTGTCTCCAGGTCTTATTAATTCTCTCATCTCTGTAAATCCAAATTAATCTGAGAGTCTGCCTCTGCCAGCTCTTGCTAAGGCGATGCTTTCTAGAACTAGCCTGCCTAGTTTTCCTATCTACCCTGGGGTGTGGTTCCAGAAATGACTGTTTCAAACCTTGTAGGACACCCCAAATACTACAGGAACTCCTAGGAAGTTTGGCTTGCTTTGTTTTCATTTCTATGTTATGGGCCCACAGCACTTAGCCATGACTTGGGTTCCAGGACACCCCTCTTCATTCTAATTGTGCTTTCTGGCTGGTACTTTGGTGACCCCAAGGTCTGCAATGTGGCTGTCTCTATGGCTTTCACTTGCTTCACAGAAGCTTCATATTTGTAGAGTAGCAGCCCCTTCCTTGGGCTTCAGGAAAGCTATACCAGCATCCTCTATAAGGTCATGCACAGTAAGTGGTTCAATATGCTTTTCCATCCCCAGAAAGTGCCATTAGCAGCTCACGGTCTATTTACAGGAGGTTGGGTCCCCGGATAGCATTCCCAATGCCTGAGTTGTGGGGAGCCGGAAATACACATATATTTAACCCTGGGCTTGCAAAAGGGAGAAGCTGCATCCCCTCATTCTGCAGCTGTGTAAACAGTAGGGGGCAGGGGACAAAGTTAAAGATAATGCTGAGACAAGGAGAGGGCGGGGGCAGAGGGGAGATGGGGGTACCAGATTGTAAAGGGTGGGGAGGGACCAGAGCATGGGACACAAAGGCATGCACACAGGTTCCCAGGTTTCTCAGTCCTAAGACACATGCTCACCAGCACTAGAGCAATGGGGTGGGAATGAAAAATGCTAAGAGCCTGAGCTGACAGGGCCAGATGAGACAGGCAGACCAGGGCAGGTGATGGCACTCTAGATGAGAGATGTTTCCTCCCTGGACAGCTCTGGGCCTCTGGGGTCAACAGGAGGAAAGATTCTCATTCCCTGTCCCAGGTCAGGCAGGGAACTAAGTAATGGCGAGGTCCTAGCTGTCTGCCCAAGAGAGTTCCTTCACAAAGCAGCAAATGAGGGGGGGTAGAGACTCAGACACAAATCCTACCCTAAGCTAGTATGGAAGAAAGGGCAACACCGAAATTGCCTGCATCCTTCACGCTTTGTGAGGGGCGTGTGGGAAAGAGAGGAACTAGGAAATCGGGTTAGTATCTGCAGCCAGAGGAGGGCTCTCCCTCCATCATCAGCCTGGCTGTGGACGCTTGCTTTCCAGCTCCATCACTGACTCTGGTCACTAAACATCTTCCCTTCCACACAGTACTCAGCACACCCCGGATGCCTCCCTTCATCCAGTGCTCCCATGGTGTTCCTTTCCATCCTGATGACAGCTAGTAGCAAATTTCAATGTATCCCTTCCACCTGGCACCACCTGGCAAAAATCTGTGCAAAAATCACAGAGCAGGTAGGAGAAGACAGTTCACGGCCTCCACAGTAGTATCGAGGAACTGTGGCATTTCCTGGGGGGCGGGGGAGGGGAGATCAGGAGAACTTTGCGGACAGATAAGAAATGTCCACACAGTGCTGAGGGCGTGAGGACCTGTCTCTCTCTGTGGCCACATCAGGGAGTGGGGACTCTGGATGCCTGGAGGGAAACCTCACAGCAGCTGGGAAAAGAGAGTGTGGGGACCCCGGAGAGGGTCCCCAAGTATTTGAGAGGAGCCCACATGCATTATACAGGGAACCTCAACCTGGCAGCTAAGTCCAAAAAGGAAAATGGGGTGTGTGATCCTCTAAACAAGGACCCTTATGGATGGTTAGTTTATGTCAACTTGACATAGACCAGAGTCACCTGGGAAGAGGGAATTTCGATTTAGGAACTGTTTCCACTAGACTGGCCTGTGGAAATGTCTGTGAGACATTCTCTTGGTTAATGATTGATGTGGGAGCACCCAGGCCTGTGGACAGTGCCTTCCCTGTATAGGACTGGTCCTGGCTGTGGAAGATAGTAAACTAAGCAAACTGGGAGCAAGCCAGCAAGCCGAGTTCCTCTGTAGTCTCTACTTCAGTTCCAGCCTCGGCTTCCCTTGGTGATGGTGTATGACTTACCCTTTCCTTCCTAAGTTCCTTTTGATCAATGTTTTATTGCAACAAAAAAGTCAACTAGAAGCAGCCTTTTACTATCTCTTTTCTGCACAGTAGTCAGATAATTGTTTTTAAATGTATATCAGTGCTTGCCTAGCATTATGTGAGCCTCTGGGTTAAATATCTAGCACCACAATAAGAACATGATAGCATGTGTGAACATGCGTGTATGTGATGAAGTCCCCCAATCAGATCCCTCCCAATCAAAAGTCTCAGCCTGTGACTAAGTCAAAAGCATTAGCCTGTGATTCAGCCCAGTCTATTGGACTAACCGGGGTGGTGGGGTGGCTCTATTTCTTCCACATCTTCCTCCCCATGCTAGGCTGGATGCTAGGGAGACACAAACTTAGACTGTCTGTGTTTATGAGAGTTCTAAAGACCCAAGCTCATTCCTTGTGTTTATGTGGCAGATGCTTTATCAATTGAGCCTCTCCTCCCACCCTCACCCCTACCCCCCACCCCCATACCGGGAATCAATCACTCTCCTTCTCTGTTTCTCTCTCACAAACACAAGTGTGAGGGAGCAAGTTTCCACCCACACAGAAGCCAGAAGGCATCTAGGGTCCTGCTCTTACCCTGCCTCATTCCTCTCAGACAGAGTCTCTCCCCCCCATCTCTCTCACCTACAGAGCCATCTCCCCAGCCCATCATAGGAAGATCGGTATGTGTATGCATACAGTACATCCTCTCAAGTACCCAGCAGCCTTACACATGCGTGGCCTTCCACCACATGATGGAGAGGGTCTCATCCCTGCAAGCCCCTTTCTCCTAGAGGTTCCAGAGGCTGTGAAGGAGCCATAGGTTGGCAAGGGTGTGATGTGGGCATCTCTTTCCCTGCACCTCACAGTTGCCATCTGAGATGTGAAAGGCTGACTAAGGAACATCCCCGGACAGTGAGTGCCAGCTAACAGTGACATTCCATAGGTGGCGACTATAGACTAAGCCGTGTAGGACACAGCTCAGTGCCTGTAACAGCAGAAAAGGAGAATCCTGCAAGCAGGGGGAGGAAGAGAGAGAGGTTTTGTTTTCCTTCCTAAGACAGTAACCATAAAAGCTGGTGGTACTTTGGGGGTAAGTTGGATCTTAGTGGATATGTGAAATCTGTGTCTTTTGTTTTTGTTTTTAAGGAAATGGAGAAAGGAAGGAAGCTGGAGGGTTTGAATTTGTTCTGCTAGCTTTGGAATTCTGCAAAATCAGGAAATCAGAATGTACCAGTTCTCAGTGCAGTGACATTTAACTTGATTGGGAAGGGCACACCCAAGGTCACCCTTTAAAAGGGTTTGTCTTCCTCCACAACATTTTGTTTTACCCAGCGTGTCTTTTGGAGCTCAGCACTTTTGGCTTCTTCTCGCAGTGTGGGAAAACAAAATTGGAACATGACCGTTGCCTGAGTTGCCTCTTAAGAGTGCTTTGTCTGGCCCCAGTGCCTTCTCCAGGGTGGAGCTATGTAGAGGTTTGCTGATTGACTTACAGATGGAAGGCTACAGGAAAGGAGTGGAAGGAACCGGGGTGGGGTGGGGGCTTCCTTCCACCCCTTGGCCCAGAGATCTGGATGTGTTTTTATGCAGTCCTTGTTCGTGGAAGGTAATTTAGGCTCTAGGTATATTTTTAGTTTATTGGTTTAAAACTAAAAAATAATAATAATTTAAATGTAGCCACCATTTATTTTTAGTATTGTAACTAAACTCTATTAAGACGCTGTTATTTGTACTCTCTGAGGGCCTGGATAACTCCATGTGTCCAGGAATAGCCTGTTCTTGTTGCTCAGTGAATATTCCTTTCAGAACCACCCCAGTCCTTTCCCTCTGCAAAAACTTGGGTCTAAGAGACGTTACAGAAGACAACAATGGGAATTTCTTCTTCTACCTGGGCCTCGAGTTAAAAGTGGACCAGTTTTTACCGGTTTTTACTTTCAAGGCCCCAGAGGGAAGGAGTCGTAAGTGTTACTCTGCGAGTCTTTCTCAGACTCCACACTTCCTTCATTTATGTGCATGGCATTCTTGCCCTTATGCCACAAGGCTGGAGACCTTCTAGCCTCCAGCTTCTCCTGGGTATTGCTGTTCATCTGGGGCTAGCAACAGGGACTCCACATCAGACGAAGTCTGAGTCTCCACTAGACACATCATGCTCTAGAATTCACACACATACCCGCCAGGGCGGGGAGGGGGGGTGGTGTTCCAATTGGGATATAAAGTGAATAAATAACGTTAATTAATGTAGAAAAAAAATTCTCCGCTTCTGAGGCTAGAGAGATGGCTCAGGGGACAAAAATACCAGAAGTGTGAGACCAAGGCTGAATTCCCAGCCTCTACTTACAAACTAACATGGCCACATGCGACTGTAACACGTGTGTGTGCCTGTAATGCCATCATGGCGGGTGTGTGGCTGAGACAGGTAAATCCTGACAGATCACTGGCTAGCCTGATCACTGGCTATTCCTGTTCACAATGCCATAAAGTGGAGAGTGATTACAGAAGAAGACACCAGATGCTCTGCCCTGGTCTCCACAGGTGTGCATACCCAAACACATATGTGCAACACACATACCACACACATTCACACGTCATCTGTGGGATACCCCAAATAACCGCAAGGGCAACCCCATATGCAGCTCTCGAGGCTTTATCAGCTAACCTTCCCCTCCACCCTGATTGAGGCCTTCGTCACAGTGGATGTGCAAATGTTGCCCATCCTGCCCTCTCTTCAGCTTTTTTTGCTCTGAGTCAGTCATTGAATTCTGCTGGCCCTTCCTTCCCTTCCCTGGAGAAGGTAAGAATTTGATACATTTCCAGCTGGCTAGCAGCCACCTCTGCTCAGGCTCTGCGATGGGTGATGTATTCTGTTTCTCCTCTTTACAAACTTCATTCTCTGGCTCATTCAAGAAGTGCCTCTCCCCACCCCCAAGACCTCAGTCTCCCTCGTTTCTGCCCCCCTGTTGTTAGACGAGGCTGTTTTACGTCAGACTTTCCTCACAGTCTGCAATTTTGAAGGTCTTAAACGAAAGGGCATGTTTTCCTTCCCTTTCCTCATTTAGATTACAGTTCTGTCACCATGGGGCCTCCCGCCCATCTACAGACCTCAGTGCACCAAAATACCAGAGAAGGTGTGAGCAGTGAGTAACTGTTAAGCCCTCCAGCCAAGGCTCTTCTGTGACCATGCAAAGTTGGTATTATTCAGTTCTGATCTTCCCCCTGCCTCTTCTCCTTCCCCTCCCCATTTCATTAATAATCAGCTTTATTGCAGTTTTAAATATTAATTCTAGAACTGGGCATGGTGGCACATGCTTGTAATCCCAGCACTTGGGAGGCAGAAGCAGGAGAATGACTGCAAGTTCAACCCCTGTCTCCCCACCAACAAAACAAACAAACAAACAAACAAATAAAATCACCAAGTCTAGGCTTGAAGCATGTATAATTCAGTGGTAGAGCACTTGCCCAGCGTGCCCATTGCCCTTGACACAATCCCCATTGTTACATATACACATAAAACAGAAACCACTGAATAGACACTACAGCTACTCAGAACCTTAAGTAATTAAGGTCACATCCACCCAGAGACTGCAGAGAGGACTTAGCTACTAGAGCTTACAGATAGATGACAGGAAGCTTTTTGGTAATGTGGCCAGGACTCCCAGGCTTTGAGTTGCAAAAGGTTCATTTTGGTGCCTTATCCATGAAGAGTCTTGTAAGACATAGTGCCCACCTCTGTACAAAGGCTAAGGAAGAACTGGGGGCGTGCCCAGCGGCTCTGCGTGGGAAAGCAGTGTTTTCACATTATTCACAGAGGACCCAGTGTTTTGAAATAATCTGGGTCTGAATAGCATAAGAGAACCTGGAAAGGGAGAGAAGAGGCCCAGGAGGGGCAAGCCGGAGTGTGAGAGAAGCTACTTAGCCAGAGGGGAGCCCAAGGCATGGGAGTGGCAATCTGAAAGGCAGGATGCAGGTTCAGGATGAAAGCCGAGGTGCTGATGCCACACTTGATGAGACACTAGATATATAGTGTATCACTTTTCATACACATGGAATGTTCTACAGAGCCCGATGCATAGTTCGTGTTACACGTGTTTCTGCACCTTGGTAGGTGAGTTTTGAGGGACATTGCTGCCAATTACAGAACATAGTGTGAATAGAGATCCCTAGAGGTGGGAGATACGCACACATGCACAAGCATACACACACACACACACACACACACACACACACACATACACACACACACACCCCTCCTTCAAAACAAAACAAAACAAAAAACCTAACTTAACTCAACGGCAACCATTCGCATTGTGAAGTCCCAGTCACCAGTGAAAGTTCAGGGGAAAGCTTCATTTGTTCATTCACTCAATGCATAGTTATCTACGGTGTTTTTGAAAGTGATTTCTCACAAAGAGGAAAGGGAACAAACTATATAGACCCATGGCAGAAAGGCATTCCAGGCAAAGCACAAACACCCTGAGGTGGCTCATGACAGGCAGATTGGGAAGCAAGGAGCAGAGTGGGTGGGCTTGATGGTGGCCTTGAAGAAGGTACAATCAGAAAGATTGGACAGGAGGCCACACGAGGAGCTCTCTCTTACAGAGCACGCTGGACTCTGGCCTCATGGTGAGATGGACAGGGTGGAGTGGGGGCTCTTGTGTAAAGGAGTGATGTGATCTGACCCTCACTGGAGCTCACCGGCAGCTGGGAAACAGGCAGAAAGGAGCCAAGGTAGAAAACCAGGTAGTTGTAGACAGTACAATAAAAATAGGAATGTGTAGAATAGAAGCTAGGGAAAAGTCAGATTAGAGGTTTGTTTTGAAGGGAGAGAGCTACAGTACTTGGGGGCAAATAAGCATACAGTTCGGGAGAAGGAAGAGTCAGGAATGCTGCCTGGCAACAGGAAGGAAGGAGGAGCCATTGCCGGAAGTAGGGAAGGCAGTAGAAGGATATGGGTCCTGAGGAAATGGTCAAGAGTGACTGAGATGCTTTGGGGGCATCCGGTGAGGAGAGTGAAGAAGTTAGGAAAGAGCTATCAGGAAACCATGAGCCCAGAGCCGCAGATCCCAGGGGAATGAGAGAAGAGAAAAAAAAAAAAAAAAAGCAAAGTTGCCTGGCGGGCATCGCAGCCTTCATTCCTGCTAGAAGAAAGAATGAGAACTGCTGATCAGAGCTGACTGAACAGCCAGCACGCAGGACTGTAGTCCTTGGCTTCCAGGAGTATGGCGAAAAGGAAAAAGAACCAAATCAGAAGCTGCAGAAGGAGACTTGAGCTGGGGCAGTGTTGTGGCCAAAGCTGGTCATTGCTGCCCACAAAAGATGGACTTAGCATTCCAATACAGCTAGGAGCAGAGACACATGCTCTCCCAAGTCCCAGCACACCCGAAACTCAATCTAGAGACACCAGTATAGTCCCTGGTTCAGCTTTAGGTTCCCATGGCTATGGCCCATCATTGGCATAGGGGCGCAGGCCCTAGGAACTTCTTTTCCGGGAGTGAAGGGCTGGAGTCGAGTTTCTATGCCAGGTGTCACACCATCCCCTCTTCCATTTGGGGGAAAGGTGTAAGTTGACTTAAACAGGCTTCTGGCAGGCTACAGTGCAAGTGAGAAGACTGGATGGAAAACAACCATATGGTGAATTTCAAGTTACAGCATTAGGCTCAAGGATCTCTTTATGGGCCAGTGAATATCCATCCTCTGAAGGGTTGTGGTCAAATGGAAGCCACCAGCAAAGGACCTCTGCACCAGGCAGTACAGCATTGCCTTGAGGTGGCACAGGGAGGTCTCCATCTGATGGCAAGCTGCTGTTTCTTCTGACTATTGGATTCAGATAGGATGGCACCCCGGGTGGACTCCATGTCACATTGTTATTTATTGCCACCAGTGGTAGCATAGATCTGGCCTCCAGATGTGGCTTAGTCTTGCACCAGGAGAAAACTGACATGGATAACTCAATAAGGTGGTGGTGGAGGGAGTGTCTCAGCTTCCATTGTCTCCTAAGCTTTCAGACCTAAGGAGACTTCAGCTGCCTTCAAAGAGAAACTCAATAAGATTGTAACAGAGTCTACTGCTTTGTGGATTCGAACACACTAAAATATAAAGGCAAGAGCTGGCTCTCACCTTTAATCCCAGCACTCTGGAGAGAGAGGCAGAGACAGGCAGATGTGTAGGAGTTTGAGGCCAACTTGTTCTACACAGTGAGTTTCAGGTCAGCTAGAGCTACATAGTGAGACCCTACCTCAAAACCAAATAAATCATAAAGGCAAGCTTGTTGGAGGGTTAGGGAGGCAAGTACAAAAGGGAGAAACCAACCATACCATCTATGATGACCCAGAACTAACACACACACACCACACCACATACCACACATAGAGCCTTACCTACATAATCCAGATGGGCACACATGTGACTCACACCCATCGTCTCATTAAATCTGCCCATAATTTTAAGAACATTAGGAGTGGGCTGGAGAGATGGCTCAGCGGTTAAGAACACTGACTGCTCTTCTAGAGGTCCTGAGTTCAAATCCCAGCCACCACATGGTGGCTCGCAACCATCTGTAATGAGATCTGATGCCCTCTTCTGGAGTGTCTGAAGACAGCTACAGTGTACTTACATATAATAAATAAATCTTTAAAAAAAAAATATTAGGAGTGCAGCTGGTATGGCCCCTCCTATTGAGTAGACCTGCAGTTTCCTGCCTTCTATACCTAGCTGTTCAAGGTTGAGGCAGAGGAAGTAGTCCCTTTGATAAGGGCAACCCCCACCCGCACCCTCTCATTTATTACTAACACATTAGTCAAGGAAGCTGGTAGAACTGCAATCCTCGGGGCTCCCAAGCATGAAACTCTCAAAACAGTCCCCCTTCCTTATCTCATGAAATCAGGGGATAGGGACCTGGCTATCCCGCCACTGTCCAATCCATGGAGCTGCACTGAAGGGTTGGCAAAGGTGGTGACTAACAGGCTTTTTGGTAGGATATCTTTTATTTGAGTGGGAGGGTTTAGTGGCTATTTTCTTCAAAACTGAAACAAACCATCACTTTTATTACCAGGTCCTATTTAATTGCCCTACTGAGTAGGTATGCGTTCCAGAGGCCCCTTCTGTGTTCAAGAGTGCTTGAGGAAGTATTTATTTCATAAACGGCTCAGCAGACTCTATCCATGTGGATGGAGGCATTGAACTGTTCTAGTTAGCAACAAGCTTCAACTGGATGCAGCTTAGAACCACTCAAAAAGCCCCTGGAGTGGATAACCATCTTTATCAGGCTGGTCTGTGGGCAGCATTGTCTTAACTGTCTTAATAGATGTAGAAGGACCCAGCCCACCGTGCACAAAACCATTTGTCAGTAGAAGGCCCTGGGCTGTATAAAGAAACTAGTGGAGCGTGAGCCTAAGAGAGTCAGGGAGTGAAGCCCAGCTGTGGTCCTCCGTGGGTTCTGCTTCAGGTTCCTGCCCTGGGTCCCTTCAGTGATGGGCTGTGGCATGGCAGGGAACCCTCTCCTTCACTAATTGCTTTTGGTCATGGTATTTGTCAGAAAGGAAAGCAGAACAGATTTCAAGCTTATCAGAATAACAAAAAAAAAAGATGTCCAAACCAGTACATAGCCTGTTGTGATTATGGTGGTCATTATTATTACTAAGCTCCACCCATACCTCTTTTGGTTTCTTTGGCCTCTACGGCAGAAGCAAGATGACGAAAGGAACGTCATCCTTTAGAAAGCGTCACGAGGGGATGGTGAGATGGCTCAGCGGTTAAGAGCACTGACTGCTCTTCCAGAGGTCATGAGTTCAACCACATGGTGGCTCACAACCATCTCATAATGAGAAACAAATTAAAAAACAAACAAAAGAAAGCGTTATGATAAGATGCACACACTGTGCTGCCACTGTGGCTCCAAGGCCTACCACCTTTAGAAGTCGACCTGTGGCAAATGTGGGGCTACTCTGCCAAGCACAAGAGAAAGTATAACTGGAGTGCCAAGGCTAAGAGACGAAATACTACCAGAACTGGTTGGATGAGACATCTAAAGATTGTCTACCGCAGCTTCAGACAGGGATTCCATGAAGGAACAACGCCTAAACCCAAGAGGGCAGCTATGCAGCATCCAGTTCATCTTGAAGATTTCAATCAGTTATAAAGTAAATGTTCTGGTTCCAAAAAAAAAAATCTACCCATATACAAAGACAGCCATTCATATAAGGTCATTTCATAAGTTTAGTCTATTATGAATATTATATGCGTATGTCTGTGTACCAGTGTATGCCTGGTTCCCACAGAGGCCAGAAGAGGGTGTTGAATCCTGTGCAGCTGGAGTTACAGGCAAAGTGGAGCCTAGCATATAGGTGTTGGTACTTGAACCTAGCTCCTCTGCAGGTTCAGCCAGTGCTTTGACCACTGAGCTACCTCTCCAGCTCATTGTGTAGGACAGACCAGTTTTGAACTCACAGAGATCTGTCTGCTTTTGCCTTTTGAGAACTGGGGTTAAAGGCATGCGTCATACTGGATCTCGTTTTGCTTTTTTGAGACAGAGCCTCACTATTGATCAGAGGTTGCCCTTGGACTTGCAGCCCTCCTGCCTCAGCCTCTGGTGTTTAGATTATAGATGTGTATCACCACGGTGAACTTAGATTTATCTTTTTTTTATTTTTCTTTGTCTAACACAATTTTTACATTTTCTTTAAACACTAAGACAAGTCTAGAAAAATCAGAAAGTGTTAGACAGTTATGCGAGAGCCTATTTCTTAAATTCCCAAAGCCTTCTAAGACAGTTGGGGGGGGGG
>JADRCC010483398.1:0-15452 GCA_019843855.1 Hylomyscus alleni
ATGAATGGCTGGAAGGCAGTTACAAGGAAGAGCGAGTGGGGGTACAAGATTACAGGAACACATTGTTCCCTGTAATGTGTGCAGAGTAGAGTTAAGGTGTTTTCCTTCCTTTGGTGCTTGGTACCTTCCAGATCTAGAACAGTTCTTGAACTAGGCCTCTACTTAGAAAGTAACTGGCTAGTTTGGCCCTGTGCTATCGCCAGATCCATATTTCTGAAGGTACCACTGGGACAGGTGAGGTGATGGGCCTGACTTGTACCCTCTGCTTCTCCCATCTGAGTAGATGCTGTGCAGTTTGTGCTCAGGGGACTCAATAAACATGAAAGCAAAGCTAGGTTGAGATCCCAACTTTCACCTGTCAGTCAAGTGCTAAGCCTGAAGTTCGAAAACAGAGGGTTGGTAAGGCCATTTTAGCCTTTGCTGGCGGCAGTGTGAGTTAGTCACGGCTCTCAAGACGGGTTAATGTACCCTGGGACCTTTTGGCTCAGATCTGTTTCTTGCCCTTGCCTTGGGGAGGGACCCTGTCCTGCAGGTGTATTTCCCAGACTCTAGGTGAGTGGTCTTGCGGTCTGGGTTTGGCCAGTGAGAGCTACTGGGGAGTTTGGAGGCTGAAAGAAAGGAGAAACTAGGTTCTCTTGTAAAGGTTCTTGCCCCAGGCCATGGCTCTGCAGTGGCTCTTGTTCCTGCCACAGAGTTTCTGCTCTTCTAGCTCCAGTCCTTCCTAACCTCCAAGCTCTGGAAATGCCTTCTGCCTTCAGCCTCCCCAACACAAGGGAGAGCTTGTGGCTCCTCCTGGTCTCTGGGTTGTCTTACTGTTTCCTGTTTTTCTGTCACATGCGTAACCAATTCCCTAGGCCAATTTCCCTCTACTTTAGAGCCTTAAAGAGATGGCTGTTTACCCCGTTTAAACCCTGATATCTATGGGAAATGCTGGGCAATATCTTTTAAAAAATCACACTGTAAGTCCTCAGACTCAACAGTGCAGTTCTAGAATTTAGCGTGGGAATACATTTGTGTTTGCGTGAGGCAGTAATACATTTGTGTTTGTGTGAGGCAATAAAAGCAAAAGATTATTCATTGCCTTGAATGTCTATCAGCAGAAGACTTGGGAGAATAAAAAACTCAATATAGGGGGCTGGTGACTGAAGCTACACAGTCGAGGAAAGTGGCATCTGAGTTGATTCAGACACAACTCCAACATAGGAAAATACAAATTGTGTGCTAGTTTCTGTTTTGTTTGTTTGTTTTTTGTTTTTTTAAAGGAAGTGCTCATAGATGAATGAATATTTTCTGGAAGGTTAAACAAGGAACTAAGAACAGTGATCACCTGTTCAGACAGGTTGATGAATTTAAACGAGAGGAAACGTTTTATTCTCTGCCTTTTTATTTCTTGAAATTGGATAAAGTTGAAATAAATCTGTCCTCATCTTGCTAAAATTAGGAAACAAGTTCCTGAGAAAAATATTATTCTATGCTAGTCGGACCCCCCCCCCCTTTTTTGTTAAGTACAGCGGATGTCTTCAAGCAGAGGACTTGCAAAGAATTTAAGTCCAGCCTGAAGTACAGAGTGGGTCCTAAGGACAGTTTGGGCTACAGAATAAATCCTTCTCAAAACAAAACAAACACAAAAACTATCTCTACAAAGCCAGGACTGGTCGGGCACACTTTTATCCCAGTACAGAAGGCTAGTGAATTTCTATGACTTTGAGGTCAGTCATATATACATAGTGAGTTCTAGGTCAGCCAGGACTATGTAGAGAGACCTTGTCTCAAAAACAAAACAAAATACCCCAAGACAAAACTCTCAAAACAAGCAAAAAATAAAATACACACCTATCCCCTACAAGAGAAAGATATTTTCGTCTCAAAACTTCCTTTTTTGAGGAAATTTAGGTAAGATAAAATATTTGTTAAGTATAATAGAGTATGTGCCCTACCTACATGCATACACTGCTTGTATAGACACTAGTAACCACTCTTGAGAGTTTACTATGGGACAGGTGCTTTTAGATTATGTATTGAGTGGGCTCTAGCAGAGTAATCCAGATTTTGATATGGTCTGTATCAAGTGGCAGTTCCTATGCTTGCCACAAGGGTAATCATGAGTAAGGCCGCTGAACTTCCTATGTTCATGGAACTTAAGTTTGCAGGAGGAGACAGATTTAAAAGGTAACTACATTTCTAAAATAATCAAAAATTAGTCTAAATGTCTTGAAAGAGATGAAGAAGTGACCAGAGGGTGTTGGAGGTGGGGCACGGGAGCAGTGGGGGAGGTGGGAAAAAGCCACTGGCCTAGACAGCCTCTTGGAGGAAGGACTCCTTCAGGGTCAGCCTGTGGGGCTGGTAAGCTAGTGTATGGTGTTACTTACAGTGCAGAAAGCCTGTTTCAAACAGGACAACATCATTAGATTTATGTGTCAATAATTTTATCGAATGTGTATATAATGCTCTTTGTCAGGTCCTGTCTTCTGTGCTTTACATATCTTGGTTTACTGCACTGCCAAGTATTACTAGCTACAGACAGAAAGTGGAAGGAGAGGCAAGTTAAGTAGTTTATTTCAAATGTAATGAAGCTGGTAAGTGGTGGGGCCATGGCTGACCATTATCTGTGTGCTTGTTTGAGTCTGTATTTTTTTTTCTTTTTCTTTCTTAAGACAGGGTTTCTCTGTGTAGCCCTGGCTGGCCTGCAACTCATTCTGTAGACCAGGCTGGTCTTAAACTCAGAAATCCACCTGCCTCTGCCTCCCAAGTGCTGGGATCAAAGGTGTGAGCCACCACTGCCCGGCCCCAGCCTGTATCTTTAACCATTGCCCACCTTGCCCTTTTAGGAAAGATGTTCCTGGGTCCTAGTGAAGAATGGGTTGAAGGAAGAGCAGAGGGTGTGGGCACAGTGAGGAGGGTGTGTGGTTTAGGTGACAGTTAACACCAGCTGCAGGATCAGGGAAGCAGTGGTAAAGGGGTGAAAGACCATGTGTCTTGTCTTCATAAAAAGCTGCATGCTCTGAAGGCAGAGGCAGACATGCATCTGTGAGTTCCAGGCCAGTCTGGTCTGTAAAGTGAGACCCTGATTCAGAACAGACAAACCATTGCACACTACACATAATGTCTCCATTGCTCAGAATTAGTGTACTAGCTGTTGACAGTGTGTGGCATAATATTAGGTATTATTGCAGATAAGTCCCTTCATCGCAGTAAACAGCAGAAGCTTGTCCCTCTACCTCAGTAGATAGCAGTGTCATCCTTCTGGTTATTCCAGCCAAACATAGGGTGCTATCTTTCACTTCTTTGCCTATGCTACGGCCAGAGTATGTTCCACCACCACCTCATCTATTAAAGTATATACACTAGTTTATATACTAATGTATGTACTTGAATATATGCTAAATAAAAACCCCTTTGTTCTCCTTGACCCCTTTGTAAGTTTTTTGTTTGTTTTGTTTTGTTTTACTGTACATCCCTAGGTGTCTTAGAACTCAGAGATGTGCTTGCCTCTGCCTCCCAAGTGCTAATATTAAAGGCATTTGCCATTACATCTGACTCCTGCATAGTCCATCTTCTTTAATAAAGAGTTTTGCTGTTTGTTTAATCCGTGGTGTGTATGTGTGCACCCACTTGCCTGCCTGCCTGCCTTTGTATCTGTGGAGGTCAGAAGAGAGTGTTAGATCCCTTGGAAGTGGAGTTAGTAGGTGGCTGTGAGCCTCCTGACATGGGTGCTGGGACCTGAACGTGGGTCTTCCTTCGGTGAGCACTCTCAGCTGCTGTTCATCTATCTCCCAGCCCCAGCTCATGTTGCTAACTCAGCATTTTCCAACTCCCTTCTCACTTCGCTCCAGTTACACATCCTGGGCTCTGCCAGGTAACCCTTGCCTCAGGACCTTTGCTCAGCTGCCCCCAGGCTTTTCCTGCTGGCTGACTGCACCTGGTGCCTTCCCTCCCGGCTTCATTCAAAATCTTGTGACTGCAGTGTCTCCTTACCATGGAGCCCTCCCCTCAGGCAGCCATCCATCGTCACTCAATGTCAGTCTTCCCTTTTCTCCATTCTCAGTTTCTTCTTCTAGTTCCACTCCTCAGTACTCAGCACCCCTTGCCTGTTGTGTGTTTGTTTATAGTCGACTTCTCATAGAATGTAAGGTCTAGCCAGATGCTTTGGCATATGCCTTTAATCTGAGTGCTTGGGAGTTAGAGGAAGGAGGTCTCTGTGAAAAAAGTCAGGGCTACATATTGAGATCCTGTCTCAATAAAATAAAATAATTTAAAAGAATGTAGGTTGTATGGATGAAGAAGTATTATCTGCTGCTATGCCTTTAAGATCTAAAATATAGCTTTGTGCATCTGTGTACATCAGGCCTCAGTAAAATGATTTATTTATTTTAATATGGTCTGTATGTGCAAATGCATGTCTGTGTATGTAGAGGCCAGAGGTTGATGACTGGTGAGGGCTCTCCGTCTTTAAAATTTTTTATTTTTTTATTTTTTATTTTATTTATTTATTTTTTTTGTTATTTTCGAGACAGGGTTTCTCTGTGTAGCCTTGGCTGTCCTGGAACTCACTCTGTAGACCAGGCTGGCCTTGAACTCAGAAATCCACCTGCCTCTGCCTCCCAAGTGCTGGGATTAAAGGCGTGCGCCACCACTGCCCAGCTTAAAATTTTTTATTTTTATTTCGTGTTTATGTTTACTTGAATATGTATACATGCAGTGCCCACAGAGGTCAGTGGAGGGCGCAACTTCACTTGTGACCGGAGTTACAGATGATTGTGAGCCACCATATGAGTGCTGGGAATTGAACCCAGATCTTTTGGAAAGAGTAGACAGTGCTTTTAACTTCCAAGCTACCTCTCCAGCCCCTCAGACTGTCCTTTGAGAAAGTTGCTCACCGAACCCAAGGCCCACCGGTTGGTTGTTGAGCTTGTGGGATTTGCCTGTCTCTGACTCCCCAGCACTAGGCCTGCACATATGTAGGATTTGCCTAGACTTTCCTGGGTGCCTGGATCTCAATTGGAGGTCCTTCATTTGTGCAGCAGGCCCTTTACTGCTGAACTATCTCCAGTTCTCAGTAAATACTTTCAGGTCAGTGTGGTTACCAATTCTGATCCTATTCTCTGTCCTCTTCTACCAGTACAGGCAGCCATTAAGATTTGCTGTGAACCCCTGTGGTTTCTCTTGCTTTGACGGAAGTGTGTATTTATGTAAGTCTCCTTTTTAATGATGAAACTAGTGTCAACTGTATGGCGCTTGGCAGTGTGCATATAAGATGACCCATGTAATGGTACAGAGACTTTTGTTTGCTTCTGTGTCCTATGTTGAACTCCGACGTGCTGATTTTCTATTGATGTGGTTATAGATAACACTGAGATGAGCTCCGTAGGCTTGTGCCTCTTCTTAAATGTGTGAGGCTTTCTGAATCTGTTGTTGTTTCTGGGTCTGTGTTGGCGTCATAGTCAGCAGTTATGGTTTTCCTGCTTTCTGTTTTCCTAGATTTCCAGCAAATTGCCTTCTCGTTAGGATCTGCTGAGTGCCACTCTGATTTCCCAGCAGCCCCTGCATTTTAATCCACATTCTTGCTCCAGCTCTTATCCTAAATGTCCACCTGCCTCAGGAATAAGATACATTGATGTACCCTTTCTTCTTTCTAAATGTACAGGTGTTTTGTCTGAACCTACATCTGCATACCAGAAGAGGGCATTGGGTCCCATTATAGACATTGTGAGCCACTGTGTGAGTGCTGGGAAATGAACTCAGGACTTCTGGAAGAACAGGTAGTACTCCCAACCTCGGAGCTATTGCTGCAGTCCCATAGCTGTAGCTCTTGTTGCTTTTCTAGCAGTGAAATGTGCTTCGGAGGCTCAAATGGATGCATTGACAGTTTGGAGGGGTTAGCATTGCGGGAACCTCAGAGTTGGAAGATGATTTGGGGTTTTTAGCTTCTGTGATAGGCTTAGAGAGCAGAAGAGAGGGTTCATGTGTTTGTTTTGTCAAAAATGTCTTTACCTTCTCCACTTCCAAAGGCTGTTTTACTGAGTACCGTTTATTCCCAAGGTGCTGGGAAGGGACAGTTTCATCCATTGCCATGCATGGGCTGCAGTGTCTCTGGAGGAACCAGCTCACCGGTGGTTGGCCATCTTCTTGTTTGCCTTTCAGCTGTGTTGGGCCCAGAGGTGACTTTCCTCTAATCTGTCCTGCCTGGGATGAGTTGCTGCTACGTTTTTCTTTTTGGTAGGGCCATGCCAAGGCTTGATCTTAAATAAGATGTGCAGAATTCTTGGTCATTGTCTCTTCATTGATCCTTCTCCTGGAACTCTGAATACATGTAATTAGGTGTGCCTTCTGTGTTGTCATGTGTGTACATATGAGACTAGTTTTTATTATTTAAAATTCTGTGAGTATACTTGTGTGCTCATGCATGTATTCGGGTGTGTGTGTATGACATATTTCTGGAGTAACGCGTATGGGGAGCAAAAGTGATTCCTTATGCTGAGAGTATAGGTGAGCATACTGCACTGCTTCAGCAGGACTTGTAGGAGTCATCCCTTGGAAAGAGGTCGATGAGCGTGAGTGAACAAACTGATGGAAGGTTTTAGAGGAAGTGCGTTTGTAATACAGGTCTGTATTACCCACGATAATTTTTTTTGTGTTTTGTTTTTTTGAGACAGGGTTTCTCTGTGTAGCCCTGGCTGTCCTGGAACTCACTCTGTAGACCAGGCTGGCCTCAAATGCAATTGCTAGAATTAAAGGCATGTGCTACCACTGCCCGGCTAGAACAATTTTTAAGTGAAAAAATTTTTTTGAGTTTTTCCCTCTGCTTTATTGGGACAGTTCTCAACTATGTAGTCTTGTTTTGCATGGAGCTTGCTATGTAGACTAGACTGACCTCAGAGTCATAGAGCCTGTTTTTGCCTCTGGAGTGCTGAGAATACATCACCACATCTAGTAGGGATTTTTTAAAAATTAAAAGTGTGTGTGTGTGTGTGTGTGTGTGTGTGTGTGTGTGTGTGTTTTGGCATAGGCCAGGAGAGGGTTTTGGCTATCCAGGAGCTAGAGATACAAGACAGTTGTGAGCTACCAATAGATATTGGGAGCTGAAGTTTGGTCCTTTGCAAAAGCAGTAAGTGTATTTAACTACTGAGCCATCTCTCCAGCTCTTTAAACGTTTTTAACTTTTTTTTTTAAAGATTTATTTATTTATTATGTGTAAGTACACTGTAGCTGTCTTCAGACACTCCATAAGAGAGCGTCAGATCTCATTATGGATGGTTGTGAGCCACCATGTGGTTGCTGGCATTTGAACTCAGGACCTTCAGAAGAGCAGTCAGTGCTCTTAACCGCTGAGCCACCTCTCTAGCCCTCTTTAAACGTTTTTTAAAAGTAGATTTTATCAACCTAGTCTAAAATCGCTGAAGATACATAAAATATTTTGACTTTTGGAAAAACAGTGAATGATTTAAGTAGGGGTGGAAAATACCTCTTGTCTCCATCAGACTTTTGAAATTAACTGTACTTATGAACTTTAGAACTGATGTATGGCTCTTAAATGGCATGATAAGATAGACTGGGGGATTCAGAAATGTTACGTACTCTGCCTAGAGACCGCCCAGTAAGCTTTTATTTCAGATAAATGTCTTTCAGCCTTGAGTAAATATTAGGAGAGACTCACTTGAGTCAACTTAGTTGGCCAAGATGATTCTGTAATTTACTTTCACAGAGCAAATTGACTTTCCGGGCTGTCTCAGTTCTAGTAAGTCACCAGGAGCACTGTTCAAATAGGGGCTGATAAAGCCCTGTTTAAGCTCTCAGCAGGGCTGCAGTCAGTGCTGGGCTCCTTTTTTTTTTTTTTTTTTTTTTCCTTTTGACAAACATACTTCTGTAATTGATAAATAAACTCAGAAATGTACTATAACACTAAGCATTTTGATGATGACTGAAAGGTAATTACTAATTACCCTCCCCTGTTTTCATCCAGATGTTTGGCAACTTGGAGAAAACAGTCTTACTGCAGTCTTAAATTCACTTTCATGGGAACATATAATATTCTGCGTTTACTTTGGACAGCGGCATTTCCTATTTCTGCGGACAGATGCATATGGAACACATGCTCTTGGAGTGGCGCTTGCGGTCCCCTGAGGATTCTCGGAAGGAGGAAATGGGCTGACCTATTTGGTTGCTATGAAGTAAAAACAGTCTTGTTTTCTTTCTTTCCTTTTTTTTTTTTTTTTTTTTTTGTGAACATCTGGGTTGCATTTATTATTTCACATTCTGGAGGTTCTTTAAAAACCACAATTTGATAATATGAGGGTTCATTAAAGCAGCAACTATTTAGCTATTTCTAGAGTTGATTTAAATAATAGAGTGACTGATGGAATTAAGTAATTTTTTTCTTTTCTATAAAGCATTACCTAAGTAATGCTCTGTGATTTGAAACCATAAACTGGGACCTAGGTATTAATGGGAGGGGAGCAGGAGAGAAGGCTTGAGCACGCAGCCTGTTATTCCTCTGTTCCTTGCTTCTGAGGAGCTTGTCATCAGTGCTGTGCTTGGTCTCCTTCACAACAAGTCCACCCTGTTTTCTTCTTGTGTGCAGAAGCTGTCTCCCCATCAGGACACCACAGAGTCTGATAGTCCAGCCACTCTGCTTATCACCAATCCCGGGAGGCAGGCCAGCATGAAGTGCTGGTGGAAGAGGGGTTTCTTGGGGGAATTTCTCATCTTAAAAAACTACATGAGGGATATGGTTCTTTTTATTACACCAGACTCCATTGAGCCTTGATGGCTAGCCAGTTTACAGGCATGGTGTCCTTTATGCCTGACTTCTAAGCCCATACTCTTACAGAAAGAAGATGATTTTGCTGGATTGACCCCCTTGTAGCATTGTTGTCTCTATATTTCCTGTCACACAGGGCAATAAATTCCTTATTAGAATGGCCAGGAAGAGGTGTTGTCTCCTAGAGTCAGAGGTGATAGGCCCGAGGCAGTGGGGCAGCAGGGTAGCTTCCTTCTCTCTCACTCAGCAAGGATCACATTGCAGAGTGAAAGGCATTTTCCTGTTCTGTAAGTATATTAATATTTTTCTTTCTAAAAACTGAGGTAGGTTATATTTTTGAGATTAATACTTTGTTCTTATGCATAAAATATATAAACAAGAATTATATTTTCACATGCTTAGGGTATATTTATAGTTGCATTTGGCAAACATTTATGATTACGCTTCTTTCAAGCATTTTTTTTTAATGCAGTGAGGAATGGTGGTGCAGGCATTGGCAACATAACATTCTGTTAAAAGACAGAACTCCCTTTTAGTTCTTAGCAGAGAGGAAATAAAGGGAAATGATCAAGAATGCCCTTTGCCAAATTTCACTAATTAGATTAAAATTTTTTTGAGTTGAGACGAGATCAGACAAATGAATTCATTTTGGTTTGTGTTAGAGTATGGGAAAGTAGAGGATTGTAGCGTCTTTTAGATGTCTGGCCTACTCACATGACAAGGCTGTATATCCCCGTGTGGGAGGGAGGCTGGGTGATTGCAGGCTCCGATCCTGTACAGACTGCATTGTTGAGAGAGCATGGATGGTGTGAGAAGAGGAGGATGCCTTTCACCGCCAGAGAGCGAGCATCTTCCTGTAGGACAAGCCTCTAAAACTGCATTTTTTCAGGAATCAGGCCACCTGTGATTCCCAGAGCAATGTGATTCCAAAGCTTTGCGTTCTTCTTTTTTAAAGACTGGCTCTTGCATAGTTTCTTTCATCTGAAATAGGGCTGGGCTGTACGCTAGTCATGTAAGTAGTAGAGGGCTCAAGCTTCCTTCCCTTCTTCCCTTCAGACTGCTCTGCCTCCTCTGCCTCTTGGATCCCAGGCCTTGTCCCATGGCCTTCACTCCTGATGACAGCCATTAGGGGAGCAGAGTCAAAGTAGGACATAGGTGTCCCACCCTCATTTGGCTGCTGGGGTAGAAGTTCTGTTTCATAAAATGCCTAGTAATGTGGCTGGACATGCAGAACATGACTAATTTTTCTTTTTAAATCTGGAAAGAACATAAGCTCTTTCCCCTGGGATCCTGGCACTATTAATGCTTTGACATTTAGTTTTTAAATTTTAAGACTCTGTTAACCTTCACATTGCCTCTACCTTTCTCCTTCACAGTAGAGGATAGTTGGTCTTCCTGTCAATTTTTATGGATTATTTTGGTCTTGCATCTGAAGAGGGGTGGAGACCATCTATTTTAGAAGAGTTTTCACGAGTCCACATCAAAAACTTTTGTTTATTTGACTTTCCCGGTTTACTTATAAAAGGTTTTGATATGGCAGAAAAGAGTTGAGTGTGGCTGTGCAGACTCAGTAGCTCAGCAGTGTAAGGCTCTGGCCTCCATCCTCAGCACAGCCATAGAGAAGCACGGTGCGGCGGCCTAGGACCTGAGAACTCAGGAGTGTGCTCTCAGGGCTGCTGCCTGAGTGGGCAAGTCCTCCAGAGCGCTCCGGTTTCAGGAGTTTGGGGTGGCTGGTTTTGTTTGCTTTTAGTGGATTAGTGGTGGGAGATTTCAGGAATAGGTTTTTACAAGTGTGCCTTTTCCTTAACTAGAGAGTTGTAAAGTTGGTGGCAGAGCCTTTCCACCTGCCACTGATAAAAGGGAAGAAAGCAGTCTGGCTCGGGCTATCACATACAAGCCAGAGAGTGTGGCTTCTATTCTGTGTGAATTGAACTTGATGTTCTTAGTTCTTAATGTGTCAAACATGCCTTTCCTTTACCTCCATGTAGAGATAGTTACTTTCATAAGTAAATTGGCCTCTGGTACTGTAAGATTGCCCCAGCACTTGAGCCTTTTTCATTACCAGCCCTCATCTTCATGGTTGACACGGTAGGAATCATGCTGCTGGAGATAGCTGAGCAGCCATTCCTTCCTAAGACACCTCCTGTTGTCTGTGACTTAACAGTTTTACCATTTCCTATGTTCTAGGTCAGGCATTGAAAAGAAATCAATCCTATCCTTTGTGTCAGAAGCGTCAGCTATAAAGTCTGAGACTTCTGAATCCTTGTCTGTACTCTGTGTGCTTACATACATAGACATGTGTGTGAACATGTTGACCCTAGTAGTTATACTTGGCACCTTCCTGATTTGTGTAAGTTACTTTCCTTGAGTTTCAGATTTCTCATCCGTGCAGTGACTATTCAGAGATCTAATTGAAACCGTCCAACAGTGGACATATCTACCAGCCCTCATTGTGTTAAGCCCTTGTCTGCCCTAGAGTAGCTTCTGTTTGGGGTGTAGGAGAAACTTGTGATTGGCAGGATAATTATTTAGTTTTCCTCTCCACACTTTGTATTCTGCACGTCTTTAAGTACCCATATTTTGAAAGAGGCTATGACAAATAGTCCTGAACATTTACCATTGAGCTGGTAATGTCAGAGTCAACAGTTCAATTCCATTTGTATGTTTTCTGCTTCTGAATTGCTGACATTTTGTTTATTTTCTTCCTCTTTATATAATTTAAATGGTATATGTGTGTGTCTGTATGTGTGTGTAGAGAAACTAAATGAAAGTAACTTGTAAGTATCATTACGTTTTCTCCATAAATCCTTTAGTATCTGGCTCGCTGTGTGGCTCACTGTGGACGCTCTGGTAGCATCACAAACCATGGTTCCACTTAGAGTAACAGCAATTCTCGATGGACCTGGGATCATGCTTGTGATCTTAGCCCTGGGAGGCTGAAGTAGGATGCTGTCTAGCCTGGGCAGGTAGACAGTCAGACCTTGTGTCAAGCATGTGCCCGCACACACAGATTTCATAATATTTTACATATAATTGAAATTCAGTTATCCTCGATTGTTCAGACTATTTTTCTTTTTAAGCCTTATTCGTTTACTTAATGTAAATGGGTGTTGTGCTTGAATGTTCATCTGTGTGCTGTGTGTGTACCTAGTACTGTGAAGGCCAGAGGAAGATGGTAGATCTGCTGGGACTGGAATTACAGAAAGTTGTGAATTGCCATGTGGGTGCTGGGACTCTAACCTGGGTCCTCTGGAAGAGCAGCCAATACTCCGAACCGCTGAGCCATCTCTCAGCCTCACTTATTTTTCTTACATATTTAGGTCTGATTAAGATCTATATAATATAACCTTTCAGTTTTCCCTCTTTTTTGATGAGTATAGTCTTACTGCCTAATATTCTTTACATACTGTATACTAGATTATCTATATGAACTAGAGAGATACTCTAAGGACTTAGTTTCTTCTTTAATGCCACTTTCATTACAGATATGTTAAAATCATCTATAAATTCAATGTCAAAGTTGTATTCATTTCTTGTGGTTTTTGGTAAATGTGGCCTAAGTTGGTCACCAAAAGAAATGACCAAACAGCTCAGATGCCAGTGGCCTGTGTGTGTGGGTGAGCTTGGAACTGGCCGACACAATGGCTTGTTATACTCACACCCATGTGAAGGTGATTATTGGCCTAGCTTAACATAGTGAAGATTTTATTTAGTCTTTGGCCAGGGTTTTATAATGAAATGAACTATAGGATTGGAGAACTTAGACAAACTGTAGTTATATAACATAAAGAAGCCTTGCTGTTATACCCTTGGATAGAGAGCACACTTGAACCCTCTCTGGAAATGGTCCGTCTTGCTTCCCTCCCTCAGTGCTTTTCCGAAGGCTTTAAAAAAGAAATCAACTTGAGCTGCAGCTGAAGCCAATACAGGATCCAGCTGTAACTTTCTGTTGTTGTTCTTACATCCGGTGATGGTCATAGCAGACGCATTGTATGAAAATTCAGTAAAGGAAAAGGGCAGGGTGGGAAAGAATGACACCCTATAAAGCATTCAGGAAATAGCAACAGGGTCTAGGAGTCTCCCGCTCGGAAGGCTGATTTAATTCCATTCTGAAGTATTAATTCTGTCTGTGACTAGTCTAGTAGGCGTTTTAGTTTTTTTCCCTTTTAATATTATGCACACACCATGTAACCAGAAAGTGTGCGTGAGGCTGACACATTTTCAGTAGGAGGCAGAAAATAGTAACATGTGAGAACCCAGAGGACCCAACTGCGCCTCATGGAAAACAGAGTGAGAATTCCTCAGAACACGGCCTGTGCTGAGGGTGGGTTAGAGCCAGCTCTGCTCCATTAAGGAAAGCCAGGTTCTCTCTCTCTCTCTCTCTCTCTTTTTTTTTTCTGGAATACTCCTGTGTGTGCATTTACCATCAAACCATTAAGTTCAGAATCAGCAGTTCAATGGAAATTTTAATTTGCATCTGTTTAAGTCTGTCTATAGAAAGCCGTTGGATCTTGGTGTCTTTTAAGAACCAACTATATATTATCACCCTGTAGCTGAAGGGAGATAGTTTTGTGATTAGTGGACTGACTGTAAGACTGGTGGCTTTCACACACTTGTGCATCTCGGACATTTTGTTTTTCTTTTTTGTGTGTGTGGGAGTCACATTTCTCATATTTCTTCTAATTGTAGCCAGACATCCTGTTTGGGGGCTATTTGAGACCAGCGCTGCCTGTGAAGAAATCATGTGGTCTGTGGAAGCCTTCTTAGTTAGTCTTCTTAGATTTGATTTTATAGGCAGGTTTCCTTGAAAACCCCTGTCTACTATTTTTAGATCTATGTTTCTGTGGTTCAGGGCATTAGCAATATATACATATTAGCACAGAAATGTTCACTATCTTTATAGAAAAACTTTATAGAAAAACACTAGCGGTGCTTTTGTGGGTATGATGGACTACCTAGCACTACTGGACAAATTTAAGGGAAAGAATCTACTTCCTAGAATGTTGCTGGGTCTGTGCCTGCACCATCAAGATTTCTAAGTCTTCTTTCCTATTCTACAGGAGGAAGGGTCTGCCTCCTTAGTCCTCCTCCTAGTCCTCCTCTGTTGGTTCTCTGCCTCCCACTGAGAGGAGCATCTTCATAACTGAGGCACTTCCTGCATGACTTCTCACTTCTTGGCTCATCAGTGTTCCCCACCCTTTTGTTTGTTTAAATTAGAATAGTCTGATAGCTTGCTTACTTAGAAATGATTGACTTGCTGTTTTTGTTTGTTTGTTTGTTTGTTTTTGGTTTTTCAAGACAGAGTTTCTCTGTATATCCCTGGCTGTCTGGAACTCACTCTGTAGATCAGGCTGGCCTCGTACTCAGAAATCCACCTGCCTCTGCCTCCCAAGTGCTGGGATTAAAGGCGTGAGCCACCACTGCCCGGCTGTTTTTTTTTTTTTTTTTTTTTAATAGCACCAAAGATCTGTTAGGAGTTTTAGATCTTACAAATTGTAACCCTTTATACTCTTTGACAATAAAATGCCTGTTTTTTTTAAAGCACTAAAATTCATGTCATAACATTAACATCTGGTGGGGGCACAGTGTTAAGATTGACCCAAGGCCTGGCCTTGTATGTGTTAGGCACACACTCCACCACTGAACTATATCCCCAGCCCATACATGTTAGCCTTTTAAAGTATGCAGTTGAGGGCTGGGCTGTAGCTCAGTAGGTGCAGAATGGTTGTGTAGCATGAGTGTATTAGCATATGCCATCCCTAGTTGCTATGGAAACTGGATGTGGGTGCAGACCTATCATCCCAGTATGTTGAAGGGTGGGGTGGGGTATGGGGGTGGAGGTAGGAAGGTTAGGAGTTTAAGGTCATCCTCAGTTACACAGAGAGGTCAAGACTAGCCTGAGTTACATGGGACACTTGTCTCAGTTTTTACAAACGTTGAACTATCACCACTGTCCCACTTTTAGAACATTTTTATCACCTCACAAGCCTGTCCTTATCTCCAGTCTTTCCATGTGTAACCACTTATCTACTCCATTTCATATTAGTGTGCTTGTAGACCACAGGGCCTTTGTGCTCCACTCCTTTCCCCTGGCAGGTTCACTCATGCTGTGGCAGGATTCAGTGTCCCAGGCTCATGCAAGCTGTAGACCCAGAAGCCAGCACCTGTAGCTCCTGTGAGGGACACTGATGGTTTGAGTTTTGGGAGTGGTGGGAGAGTGCTCACCTTGTGTCCTCATGAGGGTGTTTGTGGCTGGTGTATTATCCTGAAGGCTTTTAGATTTGCTTGAATTTTTGTCACATTGAGAAATGTTGAAGTGTAGGGCTGGAGAGATGGCTCAACTGTTAAAAGTGCTTGTTGCACAGTCATGAGGTTCTGAATTTGATTCCCTAAATTAAAGCTGGGCAGGACTGGGGGCTGGAGACAGGCAGAGAAAGTCCTTGGGAACTTGTTTAGTTAGTTTAGTAAAAAGGCAAGCCCTAGGTTCATCAGAGTTTGTACCAAAGAGTAATAGGCAAGGAGCTGATGCATGGGTTAGTGGGTAAAAGTGCCTGCTGCCTAAGCCTGAGAACCTGAGTTCAGTTTCTGGAACTCATGCTGGTGTGGTGCAAGTAAGTCCCCTTAATTCCAGCACTGCCCTGGGAGGCAGTCAGGAGGCTGTGCAGAAGCTCTCTATCCAGAGTCAGGAGGCTGT
>JADRCC010483459.1:0-13729 GCA_019843855.1 Hylomyscus alleni
AAACAAACAAACAAACAAACAAACAAACAAACAAAAAAACCCAAAGATGTAAGCTCTAAAAGTAATTTTTAAAAAAAGTTCTTTAATGCCTTTAATCCTAGCACTCAGGATGTTCAACACAATACATGACCGCTAACATATGAGTAATGAATGAGCCACATAATGGTAAATTCAAACTTGAATTAGGTAGCATATGTTACAGTTATGTTATCAGCTGCAAAAGGAGACTATCACATTTGGCTAACAATCCATACTGGAACTCTGCTTTAGGAAATAACAGGGAATATCTGTTATTTACTTAAGTGTAATCAATGTGTGTCAGACCCCAGGTAGCCTCAAAGTGGGACATTAATTTGATGGTTTTATTAAGCTGGCTAATATTAATTTATTCTTTGCTTGCCTGATTATTTGTTGTTTTTTTTTTTTTTTTTTCTTGACAGGGTTTCTCTGTATAACTCTGACTGTCCTGGAACTCACTCTGTAGACCAGGCTGGCCTCGAACTCAGAAATCCACCTGCCTCTGCCTCCCAAGTGCTGGGATTAAAGGCGTGTGCCACCACTGCCTGGCACTTGCCTGATTATTTAATTATGTGTTTATGTTGCCATTCATGGTCAAAGGTCATGTTGTCATTCTTATCAAAGGATAAGACAGGCTTTCTTCAGAAGACCATGTCAGTGGTTTTGTAGCATTTCTTTATTTTCGGAATGTCCTTTTTTGCTACAGCAGTCCTTTGCTGTGACTGTGTTGTTGGCCAGTTCCAGAGTCTCTCTTTTGAGAAACTGAAGAACATCCCTGTCCTCTAGAATAGACCAGGCCATGACAGGGTCGCAAGTCTCTGGCTTAACAGAACAGGTTTCCATCTTCCTAATATGGTAGACTAGTATGAGTCAGGCTGTCCTCCCAGTCTGTTTTGCCCCAGCCCTTATTAAAGTGAATAGTAGAGCATAACTAGCTTTTTCATGCAGTGCCAGAACATGGAATAGCATACAGTGACCTATGCGCAGTGTTTTTCTGAAACCTGGAGGTGGAGGTTGAGACAATCGGTTGAAGGAATAAAATAGTAAGTCTTGTAATGAGAAGGATGTCATGACCTTGATTGTGGACAGTCTCACAAGTATATCCATACTTCAGAACTGTAGTCTACCATCTAAACGGGCACATTAGTATGCCTATACTTTTTAATTTTTAAGTCCTCATGTAATAATTTGATTAAATCTTTTTAAGCTTCACATACAAATCAGTACAAGTAAAAAATTAGCATCCAAATTGAAATGTTTTAGGTAAAATACAAAATAATTTTGAAGGGGCTTTTTTGGAGGTTCTTTTTGTTGTTTTTTGTTTGTTTGTTTTGAGACAGGGTCAATCTATGTAGTCTTGTCTGCCCTGAAACTTGCTATGTAGACCAGCTGGCTTCAAACTTACAGAGATCCGCCTGCCTCTACCTCTAGAGTACTGGGATTAATGTACCACCATACCTGGCTTAATTTTAAGTTAACAAAATGTAAAAGTATGTTTATAGTCATTTATTGTGTTGAGCAAATATTGGAATATTTTACAATGAAATGTATATTTGGTGAGAAAAATTTCTATTAAACACTTCCTTGTTTTCCCTAGGGTGATACAATTCTGGAGACTGGAGAAGTAATTCCACCAATGAGAGATTTTCCTGATCAACATCATTGAAGAGCCCTTAAAAACAGATTTGTGTAACAGCACAAGTATGTTCCTAAAGTGCTGTATTTACTGCATCTGTTTCCTGGAAAAGTAATTAATAAAGCTTATTCACTGAGTGTTATTACTGTCCAAAGGTTCTCTGATTTGAGACTAACAGTAAAAAGACAAATACTAAACAGAGCTACTAGCTACTTTTTTCTGTCCCTTTTGATAAACAGGATGCAAAACACATTTTAGTCACAGTTTTGTTTACATACTAATTAGACATGAAGATGTGAATGAAGTGTTTGGAGCACTGATACAAAAAAGGTTGTCCAATCTTTTTGAAAAATTGGCGTGTTAACGCTTATCACAAAAGACCATACGCAAATTTGTGTTGAAAATTTTACTTTTGAGTCTACATAGGTGCTGTTTGAGGAAAAGAACTTTGCTAAGAATTACGAAAATTCATTCAGAAGAACTTGTCTGGAAACTCCTTCTGTAGCTGTCGTCGTGCAGCTACAGTTGATGCATAGATGACGAATCCCCAAGAGAGCAAGACGATTGCAAGTAGCAACTAAAAGGGGGGGGAGGAAAAGCAACAAGAAAAATCAATGTGCTGGGTGCTTTCCCTGTGCAGGCCTGGTTACCAGCTACAGGTGGAGAGGGACCACAGTCCCTCTAACGCAGCCTAGAGGCAGGCAGGCCCTGCCACCCCTGACGTCAGGGGCGGAAAAGCATGTCCTCCAGGAAGAGGCGGAGCCGAGGGCAGGGCGTGAACGCTCAATTTAGGAATGGGTTTTGGAGTTCCAAGCTGCGAGCGAACAGTCTGCCTTCGGCTCGCGGGCCCTGCGATGGGGCCCTCTGGAGCTCCGCTGTTCCCGGTACCTACCAAGGAGTAAGTCCAGTCCAGGTTTCGGCGACTCACCGGCCTCATGGTAAGGGAGCAGCGGGGACGGGGTGGCGCGGGCCCTACAGTCCGCTCGCGGGCGCGGTACACCCCGATGCAGCAGCCATTTTTCAGCGGGACTGTGCGCGCTCCCGCGGGCTTCCGCCCGGAGTTGGAGCGCGTCACGTGACCCGGGCCTAGCCCGCCTTTCAGGCAGCGGAGGGAATAAAAGAGAAAATGTTAAGATCGCGCCTTTTCTGCGCTCAGATAGGAATTCCTTAACTGCTTTATCCTGCATTTGCAGTGCGGTATTAATACAAAATAGTGTGCCATCGTGTGCATAATAAAAGTTTATTGGAAAATAGTTCTCGCTGGAAGAATCAAAGTTGCCGCCCCACACCCACATCCGTTTCCACAAAATGCGAACAGAAGTTCGTATGTTTATGTTTGAATTAAACAATGTCATCCACTCTTTTAGGTAACAAAAAAAAAAATCGTTGGGAGCTATTAGTTGAGCCGTTCACCAAGAACAAATAGAATATTATCGCTGATCGCTGGAAATATTTTTAAATTTGTTGCACACGTTACCCAAATGGTGGATCTGCCGGCCAACATGTGTTGACGGGCCGTCTATGGAATGCTTGGGACTGCAGCAAGTTTGAAATACTTAAGTCCCGAGAAAGACAGCTCGGCAGGCGAACTAGCAGTTCACCCCGAGGATGCTGGCGGTGTGCAGAGTGCAAGCCTGGCCGGCAGAGGCTGGGCTGCTCGGCTTTGGGCGCAGATGTGTCAGATACATTTTTAGGGTAGATTTCCGAAGAGTGGAAAGAGGAAAGCAGGCCTGCAGGGAGTTATGGCGGGGTCAGAGAGATGCCTGGTGTTCATCCCAGCTGAAATAGTCGGAAGGACCAGGGTGCTCTGGGAGCTCAGTCCGGTTCTTGGGATTGCATAGAGGATTCTAACAACTTGTTGAAGCTGGTGAGCCCCCGCTGATCCTGAGGGAGCTTTCTGCCCGCTTGGCTGCGATTGTGGACTTGGTGCTGTGCCCCCCGCGGTGGGGGCAGGGCAGGGCAGAGTCTGGTGTCCCTGCCGCAGGCCCCGCCTCCTGCGTGCGCCCGCTGCCGGCGCATGCGCCCCGAGCGCGGGGGTGGACGCGCCGTGTTTTGCAGCGCGGGCTGGGGTGGTTGGTCTCGCCTTCTCTCCGCCCCCCAAACTGCCTTTGGTGATGAGCGTTCTACGTCACAGGGGTCGCACCCGCCGCCACCGGGGTCTCCGCTGTCTCGCGAGGAGGGTGAAGCGCCCCCTCTGGCGCCCGCCGAGGAGGGGAGGCGCAGAAGCCGCCGGGTACGCCTTCGCGGATCCTGCCGCCACCGGCCGAGCTTACTGGGCCGGCGGGAGCTGGCTTCTAGCGGCCCAGCGGTCCCTGCCACCGCGTCCTCGGAGGTGAGTCGTCCGGGAACAATAGGTGAAGGGTTGGTGGGCCCGGGAGCAGCCCTGGGATCTGGGCCTCCCACCGCCCGAGCTTCCTAAGGCTGGAGTCACCACGATGCCGGGCACCTGTGGATCTGCAGCGGTGGGCAAGCGACAGGAGTGTCTCCCAGCACCGCCCGAAGGGCTGAAGCGCTCCTGCCTACGGGATAGAGCTGTGAGTCCGCCGCACAACAGCTGCCACTGATAGGAAGTGTGACCTTGGCAGGTCCCCAGCCCTGGACCCTCTCTGAGAAATGGGATTAGCATTTCAGTTGGTCGTGGTTATGTAACGTACGTGGTGTGATTGCCTTTCCCATCCGAGATAGTAGTATTCAACTGAGAAAGCTGTTAAGTCGAGAGGAGTTGTGCAGTGCTACACATTGTGGGCAGGGCTTGTGTGCCTTGTGACTCATTACACTTCTAGTTAGCGCCCTTTCCGCATGGGCTGCTGATTCTCATTGGTAGACTGGAGAGGGGCAGGGCAAAGATGAAGACAGGATTAAGAAGGAAACTGGGAAGCATTTCTGCTGGGTACCTTTCCTTTCTATGTTAAAGGGGAGAAAAAAAAAACCAAAAAATATGTGTCTTAAGAGTTAAGCTATTACTGGGTAGAGGTTTTTGTTTGAGAGGATTTGAAGATTTGGATTTTTTTTTTTTTTGGTTTTTCAAGACAGGGTTTCTCTATGTAGCCCTGGCAGTCCTGGAACTCACTCTGTAGACCAGGCTGGCCTCGAACTCAGAAATCCACCTGCCTCTGCCTCCTAAGTGCTGAGATTAAAGGTGTGCACCACCACTGCCCGTGGGCCAAGCATTTTCAAACTACGCCTGTTATAGAGTTGAGAGTATTTAAGAAGTTATTTTCAACTTTGCCCCAGCTTGATCTCTGGGGAGATCAATCTAAGAAGTCTTGATTCAAGTTGGATGCGGTGTCCATGCCTTTAATCCTAGCGCTTGGGAGGCAGAGGCAGGCGGATCCATGAGTTGCAGGCCAGCCAGGCTACAGAGTGAGACCTTGTTCTTGACCCCACCCCCACCACCCCAAAAGTGGCAACGCTCAGTATTAATTCTCAGTAGTGCTGCATTAAACTGCCATCAGATGATTAAGTTCTGTGTCCAGTGATAATTTAAGGAATGCTGTAGAAGCTGACTTTTGTAGAAAGCCTTGTCTTAGAAGGAAAAAAAAGAAAATTCTGAAGTTCATGATCTCCATCTATTTTCCCTAAATATATTTGACCCTGTTACCTGAAATTTCCCCAAAATTATGGTATAAAGGGTTTTTTAATCTTTGTTAGAATCAGCAGATTGGAAGGTTAAAAAAGGAAAAGTTTGGTGCATCCTAAAGTAATAATAGGCTTTGTTTGGGACTTGGCTTTATATGAAGAGCTGATTAATCTGCTCTGGAGGTATTGGTTGGTAGCCCGAATCCCTAGGTTACTAGGCAGAGGAACATTTACAGGCCTTCTCCTAGAATACGAAATGCAAAATATAAATGAGTCCATCTTTGCTACCAAAGTCAGGACCTCTTGTGCAAATAACCCTCCAGTCTGTCTGTTCCTAGCTATCCCAATATAGTTGTTAGTGTATTTACCGAGGTGTGTAGCTATCACCCAAATGTAATTATGGAACATTTTGATCTTCTCAGAAAGAAATCTCAGCTCAAGTCATCTTTTCCTCTTTATTGAACTACTTTGATCATTTGTATGAATGGTACCATACAATATGTGGGGTGTGTGTATGTGTGTGTGTGATTTATTAGATGATATTTTGTAGCAGTCAGTACTTTATTACTTATTTTTATCACTAAGTAATTTTTTCTTCACATTTTTTTTTTTTATATATAATCCACTGGGTCCTTGTCTTAGTCAGGATTTCTATTCCTGCACAAACATCATGACCAAGAAGCAAGTGGGGGAGGAAAGGGTTTTTTGAGCTTACACTTCCACGTGGCTGTTGATCACCAGAGGAAGTCAGGACTGGAACTCAAGCAGGTCAGGAAGCAGGAGCTGATGCAGAGGCCATGGAGAGATGTTCCTTGCTGGCTTTCTTCTCCTGGCTTGCTCAGCCTGCTCTCTTATAGAACCCAAGACTTTCAGCCCAGGGATGGCACCACCCACAAGGGGCCCTACCTCCTTGATCACTAATTGAGAAAATGCCCCACAGCTGGATCTCATGGAGGCACTTCCTCAATTGAAGCTCCCTTCTCTGTGATAACTCCAGCCTGTGTCAAGTTGACCCACAAAACCGGCCAGTACAGTCCTGTTAATGCTGCTTATATCCCTGTGGTTGGAGGGTTATCCAAAGGGGCTTAGGCAGTCTACCAGTAGCCGCTTCTCAAAGAAAAGGGACTTCCCACAGCAGCCATCAGCTACCTATAGATCTTCAATTAAGGGTAGGGCTTTGGGACTTCTTCTGTTGTCTTTATCATCATGGTTTGAGCACACTGGCATTGGTGTTTGATTGTGGCTGCCACCATATAGTGGTGCTGACCTGGGTCCTTTGTAAGATCTCTCTCTCGCCCCATGTTGTAATCTTTAACTGGCTTGAACTTGTGCAGGTGTCCACAGCTATGACTCGATGGTGTGCAACAGCCATGATGTATCTTAAAAAGCTTCCCAACCTCTAGCTCTTGCATTGTGTTTTCCCACTCTGTCTTAGTTTTCCGGAGTGTTGTTGGGAGGAAGTTCAGTACTGATGTCCCGTCTCTGGCTGGGACTCACAGGTAGAATTTGATGAGAGGTAATGAATCTGCACCACACAAACTCCTCTTACCAAGGGGAAAGAAACATTGCAAAGCCATCTGGAGGCTCTGCCCTGAAGCAGACGACTTCCCCAACCTGGGTTTTGACCCTGTTGGTAGTACTAAATTACATTTTGTTCATCCGTCAATCATGGGCTTTCAGTTATTACATCAGAGATGTCATGACTAATGTGATTTCAGAGTTTTGTTTTAGATATTGTATGAAAAATTCAACAGAAATCTAATTGGTTTGTTGTTTTTCTCTTTGTTTTCCTTTTTAAGTTCTGGGACTAGAAACCAGGTCTGCTTTCCTGTCCAGGCAGGGCTACCACCTAGTCACTACATTCATTCCCAGGTCTAAGCTTGTGAATTAGAAATGTTCAGTAAACAATAAGTTCTGCCTTCCAGAGAAAGAAGTTAAGATAAAATATGTTCTATTTTGAAATTTACTGATCTTTTTCTCCATGTGTTAGCTAACTAAAGTCAGTGCAGATTCCTCTGGCTTTTAAAGCTGTGTGTACTTGAAGTCTGGGTACCAGTCTGTGTTGCCTCATCTGTCAGTTTCTTCCCTCTCTGCTATTTGTGTGCTTTGAGCACATACTGTCAGTTTTCTTTTTTTTTCTTTCTTTAATATCTTTTTTTTTAACTTTTCTCTGAATGGGTTGATTATAAATAGAGAGAAATGCTGAGAAATGCTTCTAAAAAAAAGGCTGGAAATATCTGGACCATTAAAGAAACATTTGCTTGGATTAATTGACTTTCTCTTAAGGTATGGTTCTAAGAAAGTCAAGATGCCCAAAGTGAGCACATTTAATTTGGAAAGCCTATGGTGGAACACTTGCATTTCCTCAGTACAGTTTTTGTTGAAGTAGTTTTGTTTTTGTTTTTTCTTCTTCGATCGATGAGTTTATTATTTGCAGAGTTACAGTTCTATCCTTTGAAGAGGGTGGAAGATGAGAAATGTGAAAGAAAGGGACTTTTTACTATGTACAAGCTGGTTAGTATAGCATTTAGCACAGGAAAGGATGTATACATGAGAGGGATGAAATACAACGCATATTTGATGTCGGCTTCAGCTAACTCATTCTGTAAGCTACAACCTGATGTGATAAGTGTAAAGAACTGATTGTTAGCATTCTAGTGATGGGGTGCAGACAGCGAGGAAGGAAGTATCACACTTGTAACTCACCTGGTGGCTTCACTTTTAGACTTAGTTAAAAAGGAAGGTTAGTTCTGGTGGCCTGTATGTACACTTAGGAAACAGAGGCCGGAGCATTGCCTAAGTTTGTGAAGCCAGTCTGGGCTACAGTAAGACTCAGTCTCAACAAAACCAAGACAACAGCAAAAGACACTGTGAAGGCTTCTTAGAAATATTCAGAAATGATAATCAGTGATTGGCCATAGTGCCATGGTAATGGCAGTGAAGTACACTAGCTGTCTGTCTCCTGGCAGGCCCCACAGCTGCCATTCACTCAGCCGTTGGAGCCAGGTGTGCCTTCCGCTGCTCCTAACACCAGAAGATCATGTTTTAGTGAAGCTTTCACTGAAAACTAGAATTGGCTTACCGCTGAACTTTGTTCTATGTAAAGTACTTTACAAAAGCTGTTTCAGAAGAGTTAATGTACTATATATCATTTATAAAATTGAGTATACATAAGTTTATTTACATATTGTTTTCTGTAAATATATAGTTTATCATGAATAGAATAAATCATTAGAACATAGTGTTAGAGGCATATATGTCTGACATGAAACATTTGAGGACAAGAGGTTTTTTCTCTTTGTTTTTTCTTTTTTTTAATAGTCCAGTCTAGGAAAGAAATATAACAGTCATAACATGAAATAACAGACTCACTGGAATATTACTTATTTAGTCTGAGTGAGGTCGCGGGTATTTGTTTGCTTTTGTGCTTATGTCTTTGTGTCAAATACTTCTTAAAATATTTAAAGACTATGTAGGCTATTTCATGATACCTAAGAGCCTACTGGGTACTGGTACTTTTCCTATAGGTGAAAGGTGAAATTAGAGTACAGATAGTAACACTTGGGTACACAGAGGATTGTATCTTAGGAAACGGATCTTGGAGCATGTCTATTGTTATGCTTTTATTATGTACGGTCTTTGTTAAAACCATTCATTTTTGCTGAAGTATGAACAAAGTTTTTATGAAGCATTTTTGTTTAATTATCCTATTACTGAGTTACTGATACACTTCTTTCCCTTTTACAGATAATGGCTTCAGCTGCTAAGGAATTTAAAATGGACAACTTTTCACCTAAAGCTGGCACTAGCAAATTGCAGCAGACAGTACCAGCTGATGCATCTCCTGATTCTAAGTGTCCTATATGCTTGGATAGATTTGATAATGTGTCTTACTTAGATCGCTGCCTACATAAGTTCTGTTTTCGCTGTGTACAAGAGTGGTCAAAAAACAAAGCTGAGTGCCCACTGTGTAAACAGCCCTTTGATTCTATTTTCCATTCTGTGAGGGCTGAAGATGACTTCAAGGAGTACGTCCTCAGGCCTTCCTATAATGGTTCCTTTACCAACCCTGAGGTTCGAAGGTTTCGCTACCGGACAACCATGACAAGAGAACGGAACGCCTCTCTTTACTCACCCAGTAGTACTCTAAGTAGAAGAACAACCACGCCACCAGACAGTGGAGTGCTGTTTGAAGGTTTAGGTATTTCGACAAGACCTAGAGATGTTGACATTCCTCAATTTATGAGACAAATGGCATTAAGGGGGCCAACTACTACAGATGAGAGATCTTTGCGGAAAATTCAAGAACAAGATATTATTAATTTCAGGCGAACTCTTTATCGTGCTGGAGTTCGAGTTAGAAGTATTGAAGATGGTGGCCGCTACAGGGATATTTCAGCTGAGTTCTTCCGTAGAAATCCAGCTTGCCTTCACAGATTAGTTCCTTGGTTAAAACGTGAACTTACTGTTCTTTTTGGAGCCCATGGTTCATTAGTCAATATTGTCCAGCACATCATCATGAGTAATGTTACTCGCTATGATTTGGAGAGTCAGGCATTTGTGTCTGACTTAAGACCATTTTTGCTTAATCGAACTGAGCATTTTATACATGAATTTATCAGTTTTGCTAGATCTCCCTTCAATATGGCAGCTTTTGACCAGCATGCTAATTATGATTGCCCTCCTTCATCTGAAGAAGGCAGCCGTTCTGATTCTTCAGTCATTACAATATCACCAGATGAAGCTGAAACTCAAGAGCTAGATGTGAATGTATCTACTGTTAGGCAGGCACCATGGGATGATGAAACTCCTGGACCATCTTATTCAAGTTCAGAGCAAGTGCATGTTGGTGTGTCTTCCCTTTTAAACTCTTCAGACAGTTCAGATGAAGAACTTGTCTCTGGAGGAACCACATCTCAGATACAAGGAGTACAGACCAATGACGATGTAAATAATGACAGTGACTCATCATCAGATAATTGTGTCATTGTTGGGTTTGTTAAGCCATTAGCTGAAAGGACCCCAGAACTTGTTGAGCTGTCTTCTGATTCTGAGGAGTTGGGCTCTTGTGAGAAAGAGGAAACAGTGAAGACACAAGAACAAGAGCAGTCTTACAGTTCAGGTGATAGTGATGCTAGTCGGTCTTCATCTCCGCGTTCCGTCCTTGGAAAAGATGAACAAATGAGTAAAAGCCATTGTGACTCTGACACAAGAAGAAACTCGAAGAAAGAAGAGAAACGATCTACATCATTGCCAACTCCCGGGGACAGCTCATCTACTAGAGGTGACAGGATGTGTTCCCCATATAACCATCGACACAGGAAGGGAGGAAGATCAAGGAGTTCAGATTCACGTCCCCAGAGTAGAAGTGGACATGATCAGAGGAATCATAGGAAGCATCATGGGAAGAAAAGATTGAAGAGTAAGAGATCCAGAAGTAGGGAGAGTAGTAGCAGACCTAGAGCGAGAAAGGACAAGAAGAGATCAAGAACTAGAGATAGCAGCTGGTCAAGAAGAAGCCAGACACTTTCTCTTAGTAGTGGAAGCACCAGTAGATCAAGGTCTCGTAGCAGTGATCATGGCAAAAGAAGATCACGAAGCAGAAATCGAGATCGCTATTATTTAAGAAATAATTATGGAAGTAAATATAAGTGGGAATATACTTACTATAGTAGAAACAAGGACAGAGATGGTTATGAGTCATCATACAGGAGGAGGACTCTTTCAAGAGCCCATTATTCTAGACAATCTTCAAGTCCAGAAGTTAGAATTCAGTCTTTTTCTGAAAGAACAAATGCTAGGAAGAAGAATCACAGTGAAAGGAAATACTACTACTATGAAAGGCGCCGATCAAGGAGCATGTCCAGTAACAGGTCGAGGACTGCATCAGCTGGGCCTGACCGGGCGAGAAATGAAAAGCCTGGAGGAAAGCGGAAGTACAAAACCCGGCATTTGGAAGGCACTAGTGAAGAGGCTCAACCAGCTCGGGAGTGTGCTTCCAAAGCGAAGGACAGTCATTACCAAAAATCATCAAAATTGGATGGAAATTATAAAAATGAGAGTGACAGCTTTTCAGATAGCAGATCATCAGACAGAGAGACAAAACACAAGAGGAGGAAAAGGAGGACACGGAGCCTAAGTGTAGAGATAGTTTATGAAGGAAAGGCTATGGACACAAGTAAACACCACAAAAAGAAAAAGAAGAAACATAAGAAGAAGCATAAGAAACACCATGGAGATAATACTACACGGTCGCCAGTTGTTATAACCATCGACAGTGATAGCGACAGGGATTCTGAAGTAAAGGCAGGTGTTGAATGTAGCAATAGCAGTCTTCCACAACCTGTACAAGAGGAAGTCTTGACCCCTTCCTCAGAAGGATTTGAAACTAAAGATGTTGTCACAATAGAAGATGAGCTTGGTGTCCTGGACAAGGAGTGCGATGTTACAGCACTTACTGATGACTTGAATACCAGCCAAACTTTGGAGAATAGTGAATCACCGGCAGTCTCAGTTGAACAGACTCTTGATGTAAGAGAAGAAAGCACCTTTGCCTCTGATTTGGAGAGCCAGTCCAGTAATGTGTCTATTCAGACTGAACCATCGAGACCATTGCCATCTCCGCGGACCTCATTATCATCAGTGTCTCCTGGTAGAGACTGTGATCTATCGTAAAACTGCCAAAGCATCTCCTTGATAATCCAGAGGCTTATAGGAATAAAAGGTAAAAGTCATCTATTGCAGTCTGGATGGCTTTTCCTGGAAAAACTTTGCCTCTTAAAATATTTTAACTGTTTGCGTGTGTGTTAATTTGTAAAATTCATTATTTGTTCAAAAAGTTATGTATGTCCCATTCCCAGATATATGCACTTTTAAGTGATGAAAATGTTGCTAGTTGTTTATTTAAAACTTGGGAACCTTTTTAAATAAAAATAAAAAAGTTTAGAAGTTATTTCATAAAGCCATATGGTATTGACATATTTTTATGGTAGTATTTTTGAATTTTTTTTTTTTTTGAAAGTTATTCTGGAAGTGTGTTACAAGCTGGGAGAATGCTTTTAGACAGTTATTTTTCATAAAAGATTTGTATGATTCAAAACATTTCTTAGACTGAAGTAAGTCATTTTAATCTGCACAGGCTGTCTTGACTTCTGCCAAGAGCAAAAGTTTAGTATTTCCTTTATATACTTGGTTATCTGGACTGGCAATAAGACAAATGTGTATTCAACAAAAGACAATAAAACTGTACACTCTAAAAAAATTCAGACATTTTTCTGTGCAACATTAATTTCTTTAAAGTTTTGCTAGTGCCAAAGGCTTAAAAACCGGGTGAACATTTACAGACTCGGTTTCAGTGGCTAATTCAGTTCTTTAGTTGTGATGTTGAGTATCTTTCTTACTTTCTTAAGGATGTGGCTTTGGAGCATTTGGCTTACTTACAAACACAAGAACCCTGGCCAAACCTGCTTTGACAATTCTTCTGCACAAAGTGACTCTTTGTTTTTATCATTAGCGAAAATAAAATGGCTATGTATCTAATCTGATAAAGGATTGTCAGTGAACAGCAGAGCTTGAACTTATTCCAAATTTAAGCCTCAATTTGCTTTGTTTCCTGTGTTCATTCTTCAGTAGAAATTGGCAGGCTTGCTTCATGGCCAGTCTGTGTTGGGTTTTAGTGGGAGAACAAGGCATATAGAATCCTCTCTCATGGATTTTACCGATTGTTTAGTTAAAACAATTGGGTAAAGAATATATAGTTCTCTGGAGAGCTGTGTGTGTGTGTAAATACATCTTACATACAGTGGGAACCTGATCTTAGTGCAAGTGAGTTCAGTTAAAAGTCCAGAAAATAAGTTGACAGCAGTAGAATCTGAAAGGCAGAGAATCTGCAGCGATCTAAAGGCAGGAGTGGGGCCTAGCATGTTAAAAGCAGGCTTGTTGAAAGTGTAGAAACAATTTAGGTAAAAATCATGTTCAAACTCTGCTTAAAAGGCAGTAGAAAATGACTTTCAAATAGAATCTAAAATTGATATTGACAGTTTGAAGTTCACATAGTGAGAAATATCGGAAGAACTATATGATTCAGAAATGGACTTTGTAATTGCAAGAAGCCTTTTTAAGGGTTCTGGGGGGGCACTTTTCCCGCCCTTTACTCCCAGTTCCCTCCTACCTCCTCTCCTATTTGAATCCACTCCCTTGTATCATAAGAATTCTAAGGGGTAACAGTAAAACAAAATATTAGTAAGATAAAACAGAACTAGGCTAGGAAAACCCGAGAGAACACACAAGAGACGCTCGTTTGCACACTCAGGAGTTCATAAAAAAGACTAAATTGGAAACCATAATACATACATATGCAAAGGACCTGGCGCAAACCATACAAGCTCTTGTCGCGCTCCCTCAGTCTCTGAGGTGGTAACAGTTTAATCATGTTGATTTAGATGGCCCTTGTTTGGCTGTCCACCATCCTCTCTGACTCGGGCTCTTTCCTCTGCT
>JADRCC010483476.1:0-13891 GCA_019843855.1 Hylomyscus alleni
TCATTCAAGTCCTTTCATGTATGCTGAAAATGTGTGGTTTTCAAGGTAATTGATTGGGATGATAAAAATTTGGGGGATGTATCTTGTCTTTGTTTCACTTAACTTCTTACTTACATAAATTTTTGTCTTTTACTCATTGCTTTAGCTAGTCTTTTCTCAGACATGCATTTTTTTTCTTTTTTCTTTTATTGGATATTTTCTTTAATTACATTTCAAATGTTATGACCCTTTCCCACTCACCCCCCCAAAACCCACTATCCTATCCCCCCTCCTTCTGCTCCTATGAGGGTACTTCCTCATAGGAAACCCCTCAAGTTCCCCTACACTAGAGCATTGAGCCTTCCCAGGACCAAAGGCCTCTCTTCCAATTGATGAATGACAAGGTCATCCTCAGCTACATATGTGTCTGGAGCCATGAGTCCCTCCATGTGAAGCCTCTGGTTGGTGGATTAGTCCCTGAGAGCTCTGGGGGTTCCGTTTGGTTGATATTATTGTTCTTCCTATGGGGTTGCAAACCCCTTCAGCTCTTTTCTCTAACTCCTCCATTGGGGACACTGTACTCAGTACAATGGTTGGCTGTGAGCATCCACCTCTGTATTTGTCAGGCTCTGGCAGAGCCTCTCAGGAGACAGCTATATCAGGATCCTGTCAGCAAGCACTTCTTGGCATCCACAATAGTGTCTGCATTTGGTGACTGTATATGGGATGGATCCCCAGGTGGGGCAGTCTCTGGATGACCTTTCCTTCTGTCTCTGTTCTATATTTTGTCACGTATTTGCTCCCATGAGTATTTTGTTTCCCTTTCTAAGAAGGACCATGGCATCTACACTTTGGGCTTCTTCTTTCTTGACCTTCATGTGGTCTGTGAATTGTATCTTGGATATTCCAAGCTTTTGGGTATGTATCAGTGAGTGCATACCATGTGTGTTCTTTTGTGACTGGGTTACCTCACTCAGGATGATATTTTCTAGTTCCATCTATGTGCCTAAGAATTTAAAAAATTCATTGATTTTAATAGCTGAGTAGTACTCCATTGTGTCAATGTAACTCATTTTCTGAACCCATTCCTCTGTTGAAGGACATTTGTGTACTTTCCAGCTTCTGGCTATTATAAATAAGGCTGCTATGAGCATAGTGGAGCATGTGTCCTTGTTATATGTTGGAACATCTTTTGGGTATATGCCCAGGAGTGGTATAGCTGGGTCCTCAGGTAATGCTATATAATTTTTTTTAAACTGTGGAGCAAGACATGCTAGAATTCTGTTATGTTACATTAGTTTTCTGGTGTTATACTCACTATTTGCAGGCTATGTTGTCTGTTTATTCAAGTTGAACAGTTTTTATGCTTATATCTTCAAGTGACTGATACTCTTTATTCTCATATGTGTTGCATTCTGAGTAAATCTGTCGGTGACTATTGCAATTTTTAAATTCTAGGATATGTGGATTTCTTTATATTAATATCTTCTATTTGTTTAGGGTTTGGGGCTTTACTAGTATCTTAGTTTCTGTTCTATTACTGTGAAGAAACACAAGGATAAAGGCAAGTCTTAAAAAGAAAAAATTAAGTGGAGATTGCTTATGATATCAGAGGAAGAGCTCATGATCACCATGATGGGACATGGGGAGGCAGATAGTCATAGTGCTGGAGTGTAGTTGTACTTACATCTGAAATGCACTATAGATTGGAATGGGATTTTGAAATCTCAAAGCTCAACCCAGTGACACATTTCCAACAACAATATACCACTGCATCCTTCCCAAACATTTCCACTAACTGGGGATCAAACATTTAAACATATGTAATTTTAGGGACCATTCTCATTGAATGAGACATAGGGACTGTTCTCATTCAAAACATAACAGTATGTCTGCCATTACTTACTGAAGCATTTTTGAGATAGCTCCTTTAAAGCTTCAAAAATAAGCCCAGAATATACATTGACTTGAAATTTCCATTGGTTGATTGCCTTTTTTCATTCAGGTTGAGATTTCCTTAATTTTAGATATAACCAGTGATTTCTCACTGCATTCTTGACACTTGTAGAATCAAATTATAAGATTGTAGATGCCATTTGCCACATTAAATTTCATGAAGTCACTCTATTGATGTGGATCATGAAGATCTATTTGGAAGTAATTTTTGACACTATCCTTGCATCTTTATTTCACCCTATTGGTAGTGGAAGAAATGAAAGCTTTGCTGTCACAGCATGTCTGACAATAGAGATGCAAGGGAATTTATTTTAACTTTTCCTATGGAGACGACAGTCTCCCATGGCAAAGAAGCTATGGAGGTAGGAGCTTCAGGTAGCCAGTCACATTGTCTTCTGAATTAGGAGGCAGACAGAGATAGATGATTATATTTAGCAAGATTTTACCCTTTTTATACAGCCCATGAAAGTAACGTGCAATTGAAGCTTCATAGTGTACCCCATAAAAAATTTCTCAAACAGGAAATGAGAAATAGTTTGAGTTTTTCTACTAATATTTTATTTATTGCTTGTTTAGATTTCTGCTTTCCATCTATGACAGTCCATATCATACTCCTTCTGCCATCTACAATCGAACTTTAGTGTAGTTGTTTAGGGCTGATTTCTTTCTCTGGCTTGTAACCTTGACAATCTGTACCTTTCCTACCTGTCTAAGTATGACTCTTGTGCAGATGGGAACTGAGATGTGTTTGTTGCATTTGCTAAATGTAAACAGTATACAGAATTATACAACAGTGAGAAAGAGTGAGGTTATCGAAGGTCAATGATTTCTCCTTTAAAGTTGAGCCAAATGGGAAAGATATGAGAGAACTTGAAAAAACATTTAAACAGACTAGTTAAGATCCAAAAAGAAAATAAGCCTTCAGAGTATGGTTTAGATAGAGATAAAAAAAAATACCATAGATGTTTAAAGCAGTATAGAATTGCTTCATATAGGCAGATAAAAAGCTGGTAAAGTCAATTGGAGTTGAAGAGGATCTCAAGTACAAAACTAAAATGTTTTGCATTGCTTTCAAGAACTGTAAACAAATATTGGAAAGGAGTAAGTTACATTAAAGTTTTCTTAATAGAATGAATTATCTAAGACTCATCTCTCTCTATATATATTACTATAAGGGACTCTACATATTTCCTTGTGAATGGGTGCTTCCATATGTAATTTCCAAATGGTGCTTTGTTTAGGGAAAATGTCTTGAAAATATAATATTGCTGGTAAATATTAACAGTCATAGAATTCAAACTACAATATTAACATAACTATGTTCTTTGTGTAAGAGTAAATAGCCTCTTCTATAGATCTCAACTCTTTTTGAACCTAGCAATATTCTATTTCTGTAGGTAGCATAAAGTGGTGATATGTCTTGGGCATTATAGGCAAAACCATCTTTGCTATCAGATGCCTGTGGTTCTTTATTGACTAAAGATATGTTGCTAATGCATTGCTTTCACACAACTAAAAAGAGCAATGATATTACAGTAAATATGAATAGTGTGCATTTTCAAAATTGCTACTGTTTAATGATTGCGTTTTGCAAAACATCCAGAAACTGTTTAGAAAGTATGTCATATGTGAACTCTTGCATAGTGTAGGTCTTATGGAGTTGAGTGATGTTAAACCATGCTCAGTGGTTGGTAGGCTAAGCAATGTAGTCTGGTTTCAAGCCCAAGAATACCTAGGCATAGTCCCAAGAGAAGTTTGTAATCAAATGCAGCTTGCAGAGAGAGTTTCGAATCGTACATGATTTTCATAATGAATGTTTTGGATTATCGCAGTATGTTTTCCTCTGCTCATTTTCATCTAGACGAAGGGGGGGGGGCAATTTTAAGAATCCATGCCTTATAATTTTTATTTCAGTTACTTAAGGTATCCAGAATTTTCTTGCCAGAAGGATCCATGTAAAAATTAGGATCCATCTTGAAATTCAACTAAAGACTGCATCCTTAAGTTGTTACAAAAAATTGAGAGCTGAACATATTGTAATCCTCAGAGCTGTCCCTAGACAGACAATATTGCAGGAGTTTTTGCCCATGTGTCTTTGTTTTGCAAATGAATATGCAACATTACACTAGAGTAACAAAAAATTAATCTTGGAATCAGAAAGTCTAACAAATGTTGAGTTAAAAAACAAGTTAGTTAACCTCAGAGAAAGAAAAAAGAATAATCTACTAAATTTATTAATGCCTCAAGTAACATAATGATTTTTTTTCAATGACCATCAAGGGAAAGGAGAAACAGGAAATTGCACATAGAATTAAGGAATGTTTTAAAAGAATATATAGGGCTATTCCTGTAAATATCTTTTAATAAAGCTAAATTATTCAAACATTACTAAGAAGTGTATTCTTATAAAAGGCATAAGTCAAACAGTCTACCTCATTTCAAAATGACAGGCAACAGAAAACAAAAATACACCAGTATAAAAATTATGGTTCAAAACACCTATGCTATTTAGCTTGTTAGAATTTTAGTGTAAAGTCTTGAAGAATTATTCAAATAGTCTCATGGAGCTATCACAATGGAAATGCCTCAAGTAGAATATAGGTTAGTCTACAGAAAGGTTTGTTTGCATCTTTTAGTGAATATTTTTTTCCTAAGTTTTACCTCCAACATCTTTCAATCTTTTTTATTCTAATAATTTAAAGCATGTATTCATATTTTCATTGAATAACAAAAAGGCATGATACTGGCTTTTGCCCTTAATTCAGACAATGTAGTGTGCTAGTGATCTAGTGAAATTTATTTAATTCTTTAAGAATATTTGCTTTATATCCAGTTTCACCAAATTATTTAGTCATATCTGAGTTTGTTGCTTTTCATAAAATATTGCAAACATGTTCAGAGAAATGTTTTCTCAATGTATTAAAATTTTAGGTAGTAAAACTTGACTATTTTGCATTTCATCAATTTTGTTTACCATCTTGTAACTAAATCCAAAATCAAGTGAAAAATGCATATGATAAGGTTCTATTTTAAACTCTTCTCTAAAGAGTTACATTTCTCTCTAATACAAAGTAGCTTGTTAGTATTGGCCCAGGTGTGCTTGTTAATATTTTCATATATAATTGTGACTCAGGAACGACACCTAAGGAAAAAAAGTTCCTGGTGTTAGCAGATCTGTGGAATGTTAGTCTTTGTGAGCAGATGATATATTCTAACCTTATTACTTCTGTATAATTCACTGACTTTCTTACTTCACAATATATTTTGGGTTTTGATAATTTCCATTATTAATTACATACTATGATGGTTTTGTCTATATAGGAAGGATTTTAAAACTGACTCAGAGAGTTATCACAATGAAAATGCCCTGTGAATGGTTTTATAAGTAAAGTCTTCCTAAATTTTAATGTATAGACATTACATATATTAATAAAATGTTTTATTCAAATGAATATTAAGTTGAGGAGTATGAATTTACTCCTAATTTAAACTGGTATACTTTACATGTAAATTGTTTTAAACTGGTTTTCTTCATTACTTTTAGGACAATCCTTATTTCTCTTGTTAGTTTTGTTTACTATTGGGTGAACAACTGGTAAATGGCTTCTATGATGAAATGTTTGGGTCTATGACGAGACCTATGGGTCTTCAAACTACCTTCCTACCTCCTTCTCTATTACTCAATCACCTACCTCTGGAAGAATCCATGAATGCTAGCACTAATCCATTCTGTAAAACATTCATTTGCCATTAATAAGGAATTCATGCTTTTAACTTGTTTCTAAATTTCAACACAACATTTGGAGAAAAGTACAAATCTCATTTGGTCTGAAAATAAACACTCTATAAGCCAATTTTTCTACTTTCTTTCTCTGGCAAACTATTTTGAGGCCAGACAACAGATTTCTCTTGAAGTTCTTTTTCATCTTAATATATCTGAATGCCAAGCTTAGTTTCCTGTAGAATGTACCTAGATAATTAGCACAATCCACTGATCGCATGGTGGCCCTTTTGTATAGACTAGTAAAGACCCTGTTTCATTTTTCTGATCTTTCTTCAGAATCAAAATGACTTTTGCTTCAAATAACATTTCCTGTATAGGCTGAGAGAGTTATATGGTGCCACAAGAGCTCCCACTTCACTGAGAGAGTGCAACATTGGTCAAGAATTTGTAAGAAAATATAATCTTATTTAATTATTAAATATCAATCTATAGCCTTTAAATTTCTCAAATATAAAATTTACTTATGGTATATAAATGTGTTTTTCTTTTACTTTTTATATAAGAAATTTAAGTTGTTAAATGCCTTTACCATTTAAGAATTCAGTTAGAAACTAAGAAACTGAAAGGATTTAAATATATAAGCAGTATTGCAGACAACATGAAAATATTAGATTAGCCTCTGATATGAAACTCAAGGATAGAATATATAAAAATAAAATGAATAGCACCAGGAGTAACTGGAACCAGCAGGACCAGGCACACAGGAACTCCACCAGCAGAGTGGCTTGGGTTCCTTCCTGTCTCTCTGGGCTGGTGTCCTGAGCAGACTTTGGGCACAGGCTCCACACCAGTCCCACAACACCTAGATGAAGCTGCTGCACTCCCAGGTGCTCTAACAAGCCCAGGATCACAGGATCCCAGAATCACAAGATCATAGAGAGAGCTTGACTCTGAGGAGTTCTGACACAACCAGGATCACAGGAAGTAGAGGCTCCAGTCAGATTTATGAAGGGCAGGTAACACTAGAGATAACCAGATGGCAGGGCGGGCAAGCTTAAGAAAATAAACAACACAAACTAAGGTTACTTGGCATCATCAGAACCCAATTCTCCCACCATAGCAAAGAAATTCCTCCTGTCACGTAATAATAAAAACACCAAATGAACTAAACAAAGAATGAATTTTAAAAGCAGTAAGGGAAAAAGGTCAAGTAACATATAAACGCAGTCCTATCAGAATTACACCAGACTTCTCACTTCTCTAGAAGATCCTGGGCAGATGCCATACAGACCCTACAAGAACACAAATGCCAGCCCAGGCTACTATACCCAGTAAAACTCTCAATTACCATAAATGGAGAAAACACGATATTCCTTGAGAAAACAAAATTTACACAATATCTTTCCACAAATCCAGCCCTACAAAGGATAATAGATGGAAAACATCAACATAAGGAGCAAAACTATACCCTAGAAGAAGCAAGAAAGTAATCTTTCAACAAACCCACATAAACCTAATTCCACCTCTTACAACAAAAACAACAGGAAGTGACAATTACTTTTTCTTAATATCTTAATATGAAAATTAATATTACCAACATATCCTAATCGATTGAAATACAAAAATATGAGGCATTAGAAATTTGTTGACTGTCACATAGTGGTCTCTCTAATTTGGTAATTGACGAAATATGTCCAATATTGTACAATCTATATAGACTTTCAGCTCGTTTGTTCGTGACAGTGTCTGGCTTTGTACAACATAAGAGTCTTGAAATCTTGCTTCTCCAATCTCAGTCTCTCTATTAATAGTACTGTTTAATTCATGTTTTTATACTATGCTATGGTTTTCAGAACAGCTTATATATTTCAAAAGTACTTATATACCCAAAAGAAACATAAACAATTAACTTGGGAGGTGGCTTGTAAGAGAACAACAAAGAGTGAGACTGAATGCTTTGCTTGATGTTTGTAACTCTTGTATCAACTTTGAAGAAGAGAACTTTATATAAGTTACTATTTCTTTGAGATGAATGCTTTTCCAAATTATCACAGCTAATGAACCAAATTCTTACCCTCACCTAATGTCTCTGCCACCCTCTAAGCAGAACCATTGTTCATTGCAACAGTTGGTGAATGGCTTTATGGATAGACCATCTTAATACATATACTATTTCTTAAATGAATGTAACCTGTTCTCTGTGGGCTGAGAATAAAGTCACTCACTCAAGTCAAATAGCTTTGACCATAGCAGGAAGTCTGTATTCAAAAATTATGCCTACAATTCATTTCTTGGTACAGCAAAACTGTCAACTCTCAGCTTAGCTATGATGAAGGTAAAATCCTTTGGTGATGTGAGGGTCATTCAAGTACAGCCTTATTACAATGAAATCTAATGTCTAAAAATTGTTCTTATTTTGGGCTTGTACTACAGTAAGAGCCAAGATTTTAAACTCTAATAAATACAAAACAAACAAACAGACAAAAAGACTTTATATATTTATGTTCATTTAAGAAAATACTAGTAGTGATGTATTATTTTGAAATATACAGTTAATATGTTTGGAATTATTTAAAATTTATATTGAGAAAAATGTATGTATTTTCAGTATTGTTGTAGACAAGCATCTACATAAGAATGTTAAATTGATTGTTGTTTTATATCAAACAACTTTTATAATACTTATTTTATTGTTATAATATTTTATAAATTTTAAGGAATATGACACAAAAAGATATAGTAGGTTTTGAAGGGGGTCTCTGGGAGGAGTTGGGGTACAAAAGGGAAGCAAGAATGTGTTTAATTCTATGTACTTAAAATATGTGTTTTAAATTTTAACAAATTCAAATAAATTGAAAAAAATAAATAAAAAAGACCACTCAAAAATAAAAAATAAAATAAAAATAAAATAAAGAAAATGAGTAAAGATAAAAAATAATTAAAAAGAAATAAGAAAATACTTCTTAGAAGACAACACTGCTGTAGTGCTAGTTGCATACATAATAAAAATCATTTAAGTTTATAACAAAGAAAATTAAGACTGTACAGAGAAATTTAAGATCTTTCAAAATATACAGCAGAATGTTAATAAGATTGAAAACATAAGAAAAAGCATCAGAAATTCTGTTTTGTTGTAGTACACTCAAATATAAAAGTAATAATTCTACAACTAATGAAAAAGAAGTATGAGAAGATAAAATATAATTTTCTTTTCAAAAAGCACAAGAAAACATTTTCCTTGTTTCAGTCATTTTTTGAGTCTATGCAAGGAAAAAAGTAGATTCACACTAAGGAGATTTTTGACAAATTTTTCCAACCAATTCTTCAAAGAAGAAATTTGTACACAATTACAGGCAAAGTAGAAACTAACAAACAAGTCTTCTCAAAATGAGCAGAAATACTCTCAAAAACAACCTTGAAGTAGATCTGACAGAGGTGAGATCTCGAGGCAAATAATTAATCATGGAAGAGTAGCAAGGAAGACCTCAGACTAAGTGCTGTGCACTATGTGTTTAAGAAAGTAAGTTCAGAATGGAGTAGTTAGGGTACCAGAAAATCCTTTTTAGGCAAATTAAATTTACTATTAACACAAAGAACCTCTAAGCAGATTTATTAACTGATCAGAGATGATATGGAGCCAAGAGAGAACACACTGCAAACACAGCCATGAGAATTAACAAAGCCCAAAATGGGCAAAGCTGAGAAAAGCTACAAGGGATCAAGAGTAGTGACAATCCATTGCATAGCTCAATCTAGAATACAGTGTAGTCTTTCCATCTCACATGCTATAAATATTAAAATATACAGGTTAAATGGGTACTGCTTCCTTTTCTCTTGACATGGTGATAGGAGCTAGAAACTGGTTGATAAATTTTCACCTACACAGAGAAGCAGAAAGAAAACAAGAAATTGCTTGAGACTGTACACCCTCAAAATTTACCCCATGTGACATGTCTCCTCCTACCAACTAGGGACCAAGTGGACATGGGTGTCTGGGGATGCATTTCTCTTTTAAACTACCACTGCAAACAAAAGTAAGCTACTAGATACATGGAAGATATATACACCAATGGAGAGATAAATGTTTCTGTGGAGAGAGATGAGCATATGACTAGGGATCTGATATTTATAACCTGTATAGAAGTATTTGACTTTTCAAACTTTTTTTAATTTGTGGATGTGTTAAAATTAAAACCATTTAAAAAGAGAAGTGCTGAAGCTAATCAAAATAATGATGAATCCTCTAAAAAATTAACCACAAAATTGAAAGATATTTGTTACGCTTATGGTTTATGAAACAAAAAGGCCCAAACAATTGACAGATTCATCTGGATTTCTTTTTCCTTCTCAAAGTCTTTTAGTTTGATATCTGCTTGGGTGCTTGAGAGATGGCTTAGAGGTGAAGAATGCTGGCTGCTCTTCCAAAGAACCTGAAATTTAACATAGCATCCACGAACTCATTCACAAATCTCTATAACTCCAGTTCTGTGGGATCTGACACCATCTTCTGAACTCCAATGAGTTCACTAGTTCCAATGAACTCCACTAGCCATGCCTGTGGTGAACAGACATATGTGTGGGCAAAACACTAATATACATAAAATTATATCCATACCTATATCTTTATAGCTACATTATTATCTATATCCATATATCTATATCCATATCTATGTACATATTTATATCTTTGATATCTCTTTGACAATATTTGAAATTAGACAATGCATGATAGTCTTTTTAATGATTTTATTATTTACTTTCAATATTCACGACAAGATCAACATGTGTTCTAAATTATCTTGGCCTTTTAGGGAGAGAGAAAGGAGTGCAAATGAATAATACAGATATCAGACAAATTCAGGATTAAACTAACACATAAAACAAATAAAGGGTATCAACAATGAAGGTAAAGTTAGCTTGCAGAAGGAAGCAGTCATGTTTGAAAGTGATGTGTAATTGAGGGGCAGACAAAGTGACAAATCAGAGGAAGATTTGACTTAATGAGTCAGAGATCGGATACACTCAACTACACAAGAGAACCGCACAGGAAAGAAAACTGATTTAACAGAGCAGTAAAGTGAGTCAAGACAGAGGATATAGTTCTGTGAGTAAAGTTGCGTTCAGGCTATGAGTCGATGTTCAGTTAAGTTCAGTTCCGTGTTGTTTGGTGTAGTTTAGTTGAATTCAGTAGAGTTCTGCTGACTTCCATTCAGTTAGTATAGTCAGTGAAGTTTGATTCATTCAGAAGTAGTTGAAGCCAGAGAATAAGATGGAGCCAGAAGGCTAGAACTAATTACTACAGTTAGTTTGAGGCAAAGCAGAACGAATCAGTGAGGAGCTGAGATAGGCCAATGTGAATCAATCAACTTAGAAAGGAGCTTCAGCCAGAACAACTGAGATTAAACCAGTAAGCTAGAGTTCAGAAGAACTAGAAGGGATGAGCTTTCAGCAGTAGGCCTCTAAGACATCAATTACATTTGGTGAGTAAACGTTATTTTTACAGGATGACAGTTAGTTATATCAGACACATGCTGCAATATGCTCGTCTTATGAAGTTACTTGACTCCTTGACTCTCTACATGAGACCTTTATCCCACATTCAAATTGTACAATAAATTTGAAAGTTAAAGGAAAATGAAAAGTTTGTGCACTTTATAAAGGAAATAAATGTTTTGGAAAGAGCTGTCTTTGAAATGGAACTGGAATGTGGGGGATTTTTTTTTTTTTTGGTGAGGGAGCAGAGGAGCTCACATGATTAAATGGGTCACATGGCTAGAGGTCATCTTAATGCAGTAAAAGACACAGACTGAAAAACCATGGAAAACTAAACGATGCAAGTGGGGACATGATAGCGATGTAGCCACACTATTGAGGACTACATATTTTGCTATACTGTATGCCCGAGTTTATTTTAGGATCTGAAAAAAAAAAAAATAACGGCAAATAATTACAAGAAAAACCGGGGCAAAAGCCTATTGGCAATCAGATCAGCTAGGGGGTGGTTCTATTAATACACTAATGAAGTCTTCATTAAGGTGGAGCCGGAGAGATGGATAGAAGAGATGGATAGAGATGGATGCATTGAAGATTCATTGTATTAGATCGTCAAATTATGGGTACAAACTTTACTCAGAGTGAAGACTACATCTCAGCCAAACTGGGAAATTTCAGAAGCAAAGCTTGGTAGGAGACTTAAAAGAAGTCAGAATTCCTGTAGTCATTTAATATTTTGATGAATGTGTCTCATCTATCCACTGTGGTTTTGGACTAGAAAAGTTAGTGGATGAGTCATCTTCCTTTTTTCTTTTCTTTTTTTTTACCTTTTTACTTTATTTATTTATATCCTAAATGGTGCTCCTCCTCCTCCTGGTCTCTCCCTCATCAAGGCCCTCCCTCCATCCTGACTCCCTTTCTTCTCTGAGAGAGTGGGACCTCCCTCTCTCCACCCCCATCTTCCCAACCTGGAACATCAAGTTTCTACCAGGTTAGGAACATCCTGTTCTACTGAGGCCAGGCATGACAGCCATGAAGACTGAGCTCCTTGTATGCTACAGTTGTGCCAGAAGACCTCCTTTCAGCCACTATGCTTTTTGATTGGTGGCTTGGATTGGGAGAGTTCCCAGAAGTCCAGCTTTGTTGACTCTGTTGATCTTCCTGTAGTTCTTCCTATCTATTTCTGGCACTTTAATCTTTCCCCCACCTTTTTCATAAGTGTCCCTGACTTCTGTCTAATGCTTGGCTGTGAGTATCTGCTTCTGTTTCAGTCCACTGCTGGGGTAGAGCTTTGAAGAGAACAATTATGCTTGTCAATGGGATGGGTTTGGAGTTATTCTGGCTATTGGTTGGCCTTTCCTTTTGTTTCTTTCCATCCCTGAATTTCTTTTAGATAGGACAAATTTTTGGGTCAAAGTTTTGTGGGTGGGTTCATGTCCCTATCCTTCCACTGTGGGCCCTGCCTGGCTAAAGGAGGTGACCTCTTCAGGTTCCATCTCCCCACTGTTAAGTTCACCTGCATTGACTTCTGGAAGCCTCTCTTATTCCAGATCTCTGGACCTTTGTAGAGATTCACTCCTTACCCGCACCCCCAGGCAGCTGCAGATTTCCATTCATTCTCCTGGCCCTCTAAGCCTCTCTGCTGTCTCACTTGCACCCAGTCCCCCTTTTCATTCCCCTTCCTCTTCCCTCTCCTATCTAATTCCATCTTTCCCTCTTCCTCCTATAATATTTTGTTTCCCTAAATGTTATTCAAGCATCCTTTCATGGTCTTCTTCTTGTTTAACTTCTTGGATCTGCAGGGTGTATCATGGGTATTCTGTACTTTATAGCTAATAACCACTTATCAGTGAGTACATACTGTTCCTGTCATTTTGGTTCTGGGTCACCTCACTCAGGATGATATCTTCTAGTTCCATCCATCTTCTGGCAAAATTTATGATATCCTTGATTTAAAGAGCTATAGAGTATTCCACTGTGTAAATGCACATTTTCGCAGCCAACCTTCAGTTGAGGGTCACCTGGGTTGCTTTCAGTTTGTGGCTATTACAAATAAAGTTGCTATGAACATATTATAGCATATAACATTATATGCCCTTGTGGTATGGTGAAACATCTTTTGGGTATATGTCGAGGAGTGGTATAGCTAGGCTTTGAGGTAGAACTACTATCAATTTTCTGAGAAACTACCCAATTTATTTTCAGAGTTGTACAAATATGCCCTCCCACCAGCAATGAGCAAGTATTCACCTTTCTCTACAACTTCTCCAGCATGTGCTGTGTCTTGAGTTTTTGATAAAAGCTATTCTGATTGGTATAAGGTGGAATCTCATCTTTCTTGACCATATTTACTATTTACGATGTTATAAAGAAAATAATTGGAAGTCTACATGGTTTTAATTATGAAGAACATTACAAAAACAAGAAAATAAGGAAGAGAGTACTCTCATGATGAAAAGTCATAACTACTTCTAAAATAAATGGCCACTAAAATAGGCCAATCCATGAAATATTTCTATTACTGCAGTTGTTCATGTGACTTTAATTTGCATGTTTGTTTTATTGACATAGAACTAGCTAATTTTTCATTTGTTATATAGTTGCATTAAATTAAATCTTTACTTTTTGTTGTTAATCTCCTTGGATTTGTTACTTTTATTTATTTTTTTTATATATAGAATATATAGAGTTTATTTAGGGCATGGAGAGGGGAGCTAAGAGGGTAGCAGAGGCAGAGAA
>JADRCC010483515.1:0-12944 GCA_019843855.1 Hylomyscus alleni
AAGAAAGCTAAATGTGGAATGAATCTTGAATGATAGCCTGAAGTCTGGTGAGTCCTAAACACCGAGGTCTAATGGAGGATAGGCCCTTCTAATTATGGTTTATTTAGGAACTGTTAAACCAGAGAGGTGTACGGGGGCTGGCTCTCTCCTTCTGAATTAACTATTAGTGACATTTATAAAGCAAAATTAGAAAATAAATCCTCTTATTCATCAGGTTAGTCATGTATATCTACAAGTTTTTACTTTATAATGTCCTTTCATGAAAACAAGGATCTTAAGCTGTTTAATCATATAAAAATCTTTGTATTTTGACGTTTTATTAGAAAATAATATCTAAGATTATTTTTAAAGTGTTTTAAATTTTCAAAAATCAAGAGAGCAGGCAATAGACTAGAAGAATATATTTGTGAAAGATGTATCTGATGAGCAACTGGTGTGCAAAATATGTAAACAAATAAACAAACAAACACTTCTTTAAATAATGGAAATATGGGGCAAGGAAACTTGACACCTGAATAAAGTACATGTACATTTTGGCTTGAAATCTGAATATTCCATACAAATGGTAAGTGCAGTTCTGACAGAATCTCCTTGTTAGTACTCTGTAATACATTGAAGTTGAAGGAGTTAGATTCTTATAGCAATATGGTCCTGGTAATTGTAAAAGAGACAAAGAGGAAGAATGATTAGTAGCTGTCAGAGTTTTTGCCAACTTCACACAAACCTCAACCAAGCTGGGAAGAGGAAATCTCAACAGAGGAATTGCCTTCCTCAGACTAGCCTAATGAGCATGTCTGTTGGGCTTTTTCTTGACTGCTGATTAATATGGGAGGGCCAAGCTCATTGTGGGTGGTGCTGGCCCTGGGCAGGTGGGCCTGGGCTGTAAGGAAAGAGGCTTATAAGCAGTGGTACTCAGTGGCTCTGCTTCAGTTCTTCCCTTTACGTTCCTGCCTTGGCTTCCCTTGATGGTGGACTAGCATCTGCAAACCTAATAAATTCTTTGCTCCCCAAGTTGGTTTTGGTTAGTGTTTTGTCACAGTAACAGTGAAGCAAATTAGGATAGTGACTTAGTAGCTCACTAACGTATAAACACTAGCACTCTAAAAAACTGAAGTCAATTTTACTTTATAAAAATCAATGCAAGATAAGAAATCAGTGAAAATGGTAGAGATCTTAAAGCGGGTTTTGGCACTGTGAACAATGAAGTAAAGAATGGATAGACAAAAACAAGACACAAACAGTCCATGGCTGTGCTCCAGAAAGAATGCTAGATAGGAGTAACTCTACCACTCCGTCATACAGCAGAAGGAAAACTTTTCTAGACTTTGCCTTACTTCATGGACCTATGACTGTGCTCCAGTTAAAAGGCCGCCCTGAGACCACGTGTGCTTACATATTTGCCATTAACTGTGGTTAATGCTGTAAATAAATCACTGGCCATAACATGGTTCATGGGTCTAGCCGTACTATCCCCTAGGAATATGTACTTTATTACATCAGACCTCAGAACAAGACACAGTTTCCTGATTTAAAAAGTGGTGCCTTTAAATCAGGACACCTGGACATCCCTGAGACTACTTAAAAATACAATGGGCCTTAAGCAAGTACGGCTCCTCAGGGCTGGCCTGCCCTTGCCTGAGACTGTTCCTTTACCCTCACCGTGCTGTGTTCAACATGAGGCCCATGTGCGTGGGTTACTATGGTGCTCAGGTAAAAGGAGTCTAGTATCTTGCATCTCTATGCTCCTGCTGTTCCCTAACTTCTCACAGTAGAAAGCAATTTCCACATGTCCACTTCCCCTTTTAGTCCTGCTTTCTTAATAAAAAGAGCAAAGAACAAATCTAGCTTTGCTCTAGGTAACCCTTGGTGGAATAGGTCTGCAGACCAACCTGCCAAGGTGTACTGGGTAAAGAGATCACTGGGCAGCCAATATCCTTTAAGTTGATTATACCTCAAACCAAGCTCAGTAAGAGCACTAGTCTTGAGGAGAACAGGAGAAATAGCCAGTTGTAATGGTCATTTATTCGTTAAATTTTATGGACTTACAACTTGAGGACAAAGAGTAATCACCAAGCTGTCTTGTATATTCTCAACTCTTGGAATACAATTCTTAAAAGTAGCTAAAACAAAGAGACCCATGTTTCTTAGTAGTAAAAGAACTCCTTTAAAGACAAAAATCCCACAGTTTCCAGCTAGAACAAAGTATTAATGCTGGTTTTGCTCTACAGTTTTACTGAAGATGCTAAGTCAAAGAGCAGCTGCACACTAACGTAGTTTTATGCTTCTTCTCATGCAGCTCTGGAGGAAAAGTAGTGCAGGATTCACGATCATGAATGAGGGAGTAAATCCGACATCTTGGTCTTCTTGGATACAACTGAGGCAAGTGTACTTAATAAAGGTGATTTGATAGACATGTTCTGGGCACACGCAGCCAGCTGCAGACACGGAGAATGCTGGCGCACCACTTGTTCCTTTATAGGGAGAAAAGAAACTATGGGGTCTAGTGTATTAGCATCTTTCTACCTTCCTGAGTCACTGAAATATTGACTTTCTTTATGCATGAAGTACTGCCTAAGTTGCAGTCCTTGAGTTCCAGTAAGAGACTGTCTAAAATACCAAGGCTAGTAGCTCCTGAGGAACAATGCCTAAAGCTGATTCCTGCCTTGCATAAGAACACACGTCATACATTTATTTCAGCATATCTGAAATATGATAATGTTCAGTTGAGAACGTTAAAGGAATTACAGGAATTATGTGTGAAGCTTTCTAGTAATGCAGAGAATGAAATATAAACAATTGACACAGCAGAAGTGAAGATGCATGACGCAGATGTTTGCAGGAGCTGTCAGTGATATGTATCAACAGCCTCCCTAAAATGGCCAAGGATCAACACCAACGGAACAAAACTCTCAAGTTCCATAAGAAGCTGCTTCCAGGAAGAGGAAACGTGGGTTTTTGTTTTTTGGACACAGCATTTCCCAGTGGAGCTCAAAGGAAGACAACACAACTGAATGAATAGAATATCGTTATGCTAAAACAATCAATAGTACAACTCTGAACCCATTAAAGACAAAAAGAATTCGAAAGCTGCTATATTTTAATGTTAAAATTTCATTTAAATATGAAATAGTTATCTTTAAATAAAAAACAGGGAAATACAAATTGTGACAAATAGCACTCTGAGAAATGGAGTTGTAATGGAAACTGTCCTTAGCTTATGAAGCTTGTTTGTAGATGGCTCATTGGTCTCCTGTTACTCACAGGAGCCCCACCCTTACCCCCCCCCAAAAAAGCTGTAAATTGGCTTTTATGCCAGGTGCTCTGAATATCAAAACACTGCTATTTTCTTAATACATATCTCAACACTGCTTTACACCGGGTCAGATTAGTTTGGGGGCTGAAAGGAGCTGTATGGCAGCATGTGGGACAGGTAAAAGAGACAACACTGTCACTGGCATTAGCTTCACCCCACTTCTACCTACACTGCTTCAGTGTTAAACGTTAAACTTTGAGAGTTTCCCAGTCTACATTCATGCCAGGATCATTTCCACGTCTTCTGCTGTTGTCTGTTTCATTCTTTTTTTTTTTTTTTTTGGTTTTTCGAGACAGGGTTTCTCTGTGTAGCCTTGTCTGTCCTGGAACTCACTCTGTAGACCAGGCTGGCCTCAAACTCAGAAATCCACCTGCCTCTGCCTCTCAAGTGCTGGGATTAAAAGTGTGCACCACCACTGCCTGGCTGTTCTATTCTTATCCAGCCTTACAGAGTTAGCCTGGGCATTCTGGAATGAGGATTGAATCCTATTGCTTCCCTGGCCCCTCTGCCTCTAGAATAAAACTTTAGGGGCATAGTATACAAAGTGGTGGCAGTTTTCTTCAGAATTTTCCTACAACATTCTTTGCTTTAGCTATTGGTACTAATAATTCCCCAAATGTACCTTAGATGCCACAGCTCTGTGACTTTCAGGTGCTGTCCTCGTTTTAAAGCACACTTTCAGTGTTCCCTTCTCTGACACACTTTAAGAGGGACAAAATGGAACTACAGTGGTGACTGTAATGGATAGACGTGGATTCTAGCCTGTCTACAATATCCCACTGACACCTGCTCAGACCTCCTCAGTCCCTGCAGTTTCCTGTTTGTATGTATTTCCCTTCTGAAGACCAGGGAAGATCAAACCCATGCTCTTTGGAACAGATAAGGAGGCCCCATTTCTCTGGGACAATGGGCAGATGGTAAGTATTACTGTTAGCATGTGTTAAAATAAATCATTTAAAAGGATTCTCTCTGCAGGTATGCGTGCACGTATGTGCAGTCTGCCCAAGTGCAGAAGACATCCTGCAGGAGTAGGTTCTCCCTTCATCCATGTGGGTCCCAAGCACTGAATTCATGTCTACAGGCTAATAACAAGAGCTTTTACTTGTCGAGTCATTTTACCAACTCCACTCTTAATTATAAACTCTATCTGTAAACACTCTTTCTGATGTTCACTTGTTCTAAATAAGTTAAGACTTTGGAGGGTGGACAATTTAACTCCTTAAGTGGCAGTTGTAGGATTCTTTGACTGATTCAGTCAGTGGAAGATCCTTTTGCCATCACTGGGTGCACTGAATACTCCACAGACACCTTGAAACAATTGTGTAACAACTCAGCTGACTGTCCTGGCTTCTAGAAATGCAGCATCAGCTAAGGCTATTTCAAATGGTCTGTATCACACTTTTTGCTACCATGAACTCTAACGACTGCAACTATTTGCACTTAGGCCAGAAGGGGATTACTTCCCCTAGTGGCTTCATAGAAAGGACTGCTGTGATTGGTGGTGCTAAACAGGCAAGGCTGTGATTGATGCAAACACAAACCTTAATTGCATGTAAAATATTCTATGCTTTGTCCAAACACCCTTTTTTTTGGCTGTTTTCAGGCTTCTTGGGTTCAGTTAATTGAGTTAGCTAGGACACAGTCTCCTGTGCTGCATCCTTTGGTGTTGCAAGCCAGGGCCCAATAGAATACTTAAGCAGTCTTTTCTTGCTACCAGTAGTGCATCCTGAGCTGGTACCATAAAGAACAGAACAGCAGAGCAGAGTGGCAGCTACAGCTGAGACAATGGTCAAGCTGAGAAGATGGCAAAGCAGCTGAAAAAGTAGCATCTTAGATTCTTTGGCCAACAGTGTAGTACTGGATGGTGTTAAGGGCAAAAGAATTCTAATTTCCTAGGTTAGCATTAGAGCTGCAACACTGGATGTGGTCAAGGGCTGAGCAACCCTGACTTCCTAACCTTTAACCCCTGTAGAGGTATGGTCCTGAGGCCCAAAGCCTGAGTGAAAACTGTAATACAAGATAGTCCCAGAGAACTGCTGTTCTTTGTATGTGGCGTCCAATGGGTACTGTCAGAATCCATGGAAACAAAAGTTCTCAAAGGCTGGTAGCTAAGGGAATGCAGCTTACGGTTATCACTTTTCACCTAAGAACCCCCCCAAAAAGGAATAGATAAAACTGTTCACAAATGAATGAAATGTACAAAACTCATATGCTTATTTTTCTGAAGTTTAAAATTTGCTAACTATTCAAAGTGGTTCACAAAGAACTGTGAACAAAAATATGCAAATTATGGCAGCTAGATCTCAAAATGACAAATTCTTTGCTGACTAAACAAACACACCAAGGGGCAAACAATATGGCTGAGAAGGTAAAGGTGAATGTCTTTAACCCCAATGACCTGAGTTTGATTCCTGGAACTTACAGTGGATGGAGAGAACTGACTCCCACAAGTTATTCATTGAGTTCCACATGTGCACTAGAATGTGTGCATGAAGATGCACACCACCTAGATAAGTAAATCCAATTAAAATATTCAGTTGGATGTGGCAGTACACATAGCACTTGGGAGGCCCAGGCAGAATAAACCATCCTGAATTATATCTGAGGCCCTATTTTAGAATACTGGATAAACCTTAAAGACTTTCTTAAAGACACTGTTCAATTGAAGGAGGGAAGAAAAAAAAAAAGAACCCAATAATGTAAAGTTTCTAAAGTAGCCATGGTTATAGAAAAAAAGCAGAATAGTGGCTGCCAGAGGCTGGAGGGAGGAAAATAACTGTTTAATGGGTTCAGAGCTTCAGTTTGCAGGATGAAAATGTTCTAGAAATCTGTTGTATAACTGTGAATATATATAATACTAATTAAACAGTCCAAGAAGATGACTAGAATGAGGGCTGGCCATGGTGACATAAGCCTTTCATCCTGGTATTCAGGAAACAGAGGTGGAGGCAAAGAGGCAGAGGCAGGCAGATCTCTGTGAGTTCTACAATAGCCTGGTCTATATAGTAAGACCTTATTTTAAAAATAAAAACTAAAACTGCAAGTTACCAATTAAAAATCTACATGTGTGCATAGAGAACTTCAGGGAAGTCTCTTCTCGGTCAGCAGCTGACACAGAGTGCACACTGGCTGTTCTAATGGCTGCACACATTCAACAATGATTTAATGGCAAGTTTCTATTTCTAGAACACAGCATCTGGTTTGTCATATTTCTTGTAGCATAGAATGGATGAAGGCTTGAGGGAAAAATAAAATTAGTAATAGTAATAATTTTAAAACTATGCATGTGTTCTTCTGGAAGAGTTAGGAGAGTAGCAGAATACGGTGGGGACATAACAGTTTTGATTTAAAGTCTAAGAAGTGGTCAAACATCAGATCCTTAACAAAAGAGTGTCTAATAAAACAATGTGGGGCATGCTGTTCAGTGAAACAGAATGCCTTTGCCATAGCTAATATTGTAGCTTGACAGTAGTTGATTTAGAAAGGTTTTAATATTCACTGTGAGTAGGGGAAATCTTGATGTGAATGTAAAATATAGTTCATATAGTCAGATAATCAGTTGTAGGAAGGATTATAAGTGATATTCATTTTCTTCTTTATGAAATGTCTGAAGTATTACAAAGTGAAAACAATCAATAAGCCGTTAATTTTAGAAAACAAAAAGTGGAACAAAGAGTGAGGAGAGCCAAACACAGGCTGAGTGAGCCAAATCCCAGCCTTCCATAGTGCAGGATGAACAAGAAACAAGCTGATAATGTTCTCGAATGATGAGTCTGTCTTAGAAGCATGTCACTCAGGAAGTGAGCCTGGGCCAGAAGAGTAGGAATAGTACTGCACTTCCTTACAGGCCTTTCTGTACTATCTGATTTTCCATTTTTGCTATGGACTATGTTGGTTACAAATTTTACCAGAGAAACAACAGAAAGTACTGGTCTTTACAATGTAAAGTTGCTGTTTCTAGTCAAATAATAGGGATACTGGTTTTTAGCCACAAAACAAAGGAAACTCCTCAAAGCCTCAGGGTTGAATCCGTGGCCTAAGTATTCACCTCAGCTCTGACTCCGTTCTTCCATTGGGAACTGTTAAACTATTCTCCAGAATGTCTTTAAAAGAGAAACTAAGCAGAGAAGAAGACAGAGGTCAAAGATCCTGGGAGCTTTTAGCTTAAACCCTCTCTAGCCCACCCCCCTTCCTGAATCCCCCATATATTCCTCGTCATTAAATCTTCTGCTCATTCTACTTCCTCAATATTTCTTCACCCTCCACCTCTGACATAACCCTCATTCATTGGCTTCCTCCAAATTACTTTAACATTCACTTTTTGGGGCATCTTAAATATTCACATTTCTCCCCTTTCAGGTGAGTAAATTCTGGAAGAACAGCATTGGGTGACAAGAGAAATCCAGCTGCAGGTCTGCTCTTTCCACTTAGTGGTATGTATGACTGAGCTCTTGGCTCCTTTTCTAATGGGTGTGAGTGGGTGGAGCCAGCAGCTCTGGGCAGCTGCTGGGAGGCTTCTCAGTGCCTACTCACCAGGAAAGGAGAAAATAACACTGTAATTCTTTTATGTGGTGTATTTTGTATTCTAAATACAATCTCAGTTATAAAAGTCTATCATTAAATGTGTGCATGGCTGATTTTCTTTAGACTATTATACTGTTATTTTTGAGATATGGGATATATTAGAAATCAAGAAAAAGGGTATTTCCAAGACTAGAAGAAACCAAACTAACTTTTACATTCATCAAGTAATTTCTACAGAGTTCAAAGAATGAAGACAACAGAGACTCCTTGTCTCCTTGGAAGCAGAGACTGCCCTAATCATGGTAGTTACTACTTGCCAGCAGGTACACAGATCCTCCCACTAAGTGTTCCTAATTCAAGGACAAGAATGTATGTGAAAAAAGAGAAGCAATAGGATCTGCTATTATTTATATAATAACATAAAGTAAGCGAAGGGAGGGAGTGGTAAACAACAGGAAGGATCAGAGTATGCAGTCTTCACTGCCATACTAAGGTATATGAATTGTATACTGAAAGCAATGGATAGCCTTTGCAAACTTCTAGGGAAACAGACTATGATCACACACGTTTAAATTAAGATAGCAAGTAATAAACTTGAGACAGAACAGAATCACAATAAAGCCTTTAAGACAGAAGACAAAATAATTTTAAAGTGTTGATTTTTAGTATTAGATATAAGAAAATTAAATAATTTTCAAACCCCTAGAATTTACAAATCAGTGGTTTTTGAAATGACATGCAGTTGTTTGTGTGTTTAGACATCAGAGGACCACCTGTGCAGGACTGATTGTCTGCTTCCGTCGTGTGGGCCTGGGACTGGCGTATGGTCCTCAGGCTCTTAAGCATTGGAAACAGCAGCTTCCTTGGCACATTCCATCCTAAGTAGTCCTGGCCTACCACTGTTCTGACTCGGGTTAAAACTGCCCAAGCATAATCTGGAGACTGCGCCATTAGCAGGGCAAAGTTGTTTTACTTTCTCTTCACACCAGGATCTGCTTTTCTGCTTCAAAGGCAGAGCTTCTGTTATAAGATGTCTTTAAGCTAAGGAATTTCAATCATAGCACATCTGAGGAGTTTTGCCACTTGAAAAACAGTTTTGATGGGATGGTAGAATTTAATGCAATTAATTATCTAAGTTGAGAGGCCAGAGACTCTAGTTTCTCCCTGTTCAAATAATGAACTTTGAGTAAAATATTTTGACTTGACTTTAAATTGTCCTACTGTCAGAGGTTGAAAATCAGAACTTTTCTACTAGACTCTGAGAAAATAGGATTGAGGGAAAAACTGATAAAAGATTTGTCATTCAAGGAAAATGTCACTGCTAACCATAACCTTGGCCTCACTTTCTGTACAGGAATGAATTACATTTTTGGACTGTGAATATGGAAGCAGAAGACTGGTAGCTTCACACTGCAAGAAGATTTCCAAACTAACAGGGATTAACTTTGGTAGGAGTTTGTATAATACACATTAAAAGGCATTTATCACACTGAAGTGGCTGCATAATAGTAACAACTATGACCAAATTAAATAAATGAGACACAAAATAAATGAGCAAGGGACTTAGAGATGTGAAAAAAGGAATAAATAGACCAATTTGTATATAGTGTATTATGAAAGAGAAGAGATACATTTTATTCATGAATGAAAAACTGATTTAAAGCTATAAAACTTGGATTTTTCAACATCCATGCACTTTGTTTTTTGATTTTGTTAATAAAGATAGATGATTAATATAGTCAACCTTAAAGTTTCAAATAAGAAATGAAACTGAAAAATGGATTTATATATGTTTTTTAAAGTGTCTTTTCCAGGCTGGAGAAATGACTCAGTGGTTAAGACACTGACTGCTCTTCCAAAGGTCCTGAGTTCAAATCCCAGCAACCACATGGTGGCTCACAACCATCTGTAATGAGATCCGATGTCCTCTTCTGGGGTGTCTCAAGACAGCTACAGTGTACTTACATATAATAAATAAATCTTAAAAAAAAGTCTCTTCCAACTATTATTCTAATTTTAATTAGCAGATTTACGAGATGTGCTCTCACCCCTATGCTCACCACCAAAGTCAGATGCCTTGGCTGCTAAGAGTTATTTTCCTACTGCATAGAAAATGCCAACTCAAAATTAGCAGCTTTGATTCAATCACTGAACATAAACCCTTAGTATCGTTTCAATCTCCGACTTATTATAAACAGTACATTAGAGGCTCCTCTTCACTCAAGAGAAGCTAGCCAGGCCTGAGGATCTGGCAATCCTTGGAGCTAACAATGCAGACTCCTGGCACACTCCACCGTTACTCTCAATGCCTAGTACAAGCACACACTTCAGTTTCTTCCTTATTAAGCTGCTGAGCTGCTAGAAAACTACTGCAGGCCAGAGACAAAGGGAAACTTATGGAGACAGTCATACAATTTTTTATCAATTCTCAAAGTTCATGTTTGCTGAAGCTGAAGAGGAGCACTGAACAGCTTTTTTATGACACTGAGTAAGGAGGAACACCCACTGAAGTCATGCTTTTCCACTCACTGATAAGTTTTTAAGTTTAAAGGTTTCCAAGGTCATTTTAATATTTTACACTTAGCACAGCTCTAGTAACTAATCTAAAACATTGTACACATTAATATTAAGAGGCCTCCTGTGTGAGCTATAAGCACAGCAGACTCCTTGTGTCTGAGGGGTATACATCAGAACTCAACTAAGCATAGATGGAAAATAGTTTTTAAATTTTTAGTCTGTAGTGCACCCATACACATTAGGTTTTGTCATTACTTCTCGCTCTATTACAGTAACTATTTACTGAGTTACATTTTAGTGACATTTATTGAGCTCAAGATGACTTACAGTCCTCTTATAGGTTAGGCTATAGATATAGGTTACATGCAAAGAATATGCCATTTGATGTTTAAGACTTGAGCACTCAATAACTTTAGCGTCAAGAGGACCCTAGAATCGATCCTCTGGACAACTATATACATTTTGGCACCACTACTAATGAAGCATACAAAGCACAGATGGAGTATTTTCTATATACTATACTATGTCCGCCCCGAACAGCAGTGGAACTGAACTGCATTTGAAATTATAGGTAGTTTACCAATATCCACAACTAAAAACAAAACTAGATTTCCTTGAATTATTTTCAAAAGTGTGCATGTATGGTCACCTGAATGTGCATGTGAAGCCAGAAGTCACTGCTTTCCATCTTAGTTTTGAGGACAAGGTCTCTAACTGAATCTTGAGCACCCCACTTCAATGGAATGGGCAGACTGGCTAGCCTATGAGCTCTGCACTCATCACTGGGATTATTGATGTCTGCTACCGTGTCCAGTTATTACACGGCGGCTGGGGATCAAAATTCATGCTTACACAACAAGCACTTCACTCCCTGAGCCATTTCTCAGCTTTACTTTAAGTACTGACATAGTTTATAATTAAGTTTGGAATGGTCAGAAAAACTTTCAAGCAATCAAATAAACAGGAATAGCTAAAAATACAAGAATTTTTGAATCCTGTATATCTAAGAAATGACTTTCTAAATGAAAAGAAATACTTGTTTTTCAAAAATCAACTTTAAGCCTTACTTCCCAGTTCTTTTGTGGTCAAGTAACTGAGACTAAGACCTCTGACTTGCTATGTTGAAAGCAAAATACATATTCTTTGGAATCATAAGTTATAACTCTGAAATGTATCCAGGAAAGTCTACCTGTGAACTCCTTGAAATGAATCCTATAGTAAAGGAAAGCTTGGCAGGCTCCGGAGTGAGGTATGCTTGCTGTCTGGAGGTTTTCCCACCCAGCCAGCAGGGCAGACTTTGAGTTCATTATCACCTCATCAGTGAGCCTGTCAGCTGCCAACCATGAGAGAAGACTGAGGCAGCCACTAATGCCTGGCCTTTGGCTTCTCCACAGCAAAAGGAAATTCACAACAGATGGATACTTCTTATTCCTATATATCCATTGCCAGTTCTAATTTACTGGCTCAGTTAGGCAAGACCAGGAAGGACTGACAGTAGATAATGACAGTAAAGAGGCATTGTTCAAATACACTGTACTGCCAGGATTCAGGACCAAGAAAGCCAAGGCAGAGAGGGTGAGAACGTGGACCCATGGTGTACTAACGACAGTCAAGTCTTCCAGTGTTTGGATGCTTGGAGGGTAAAAGCAGCAGAAGAGACTTCTGGAGTCGGGGATGCTCAGTTTTGGAGTGCTCGCCTAGACAGTACCAGCCCTGGGTTCAGTCCCCAGGGCCTCCAGAAGACTGGGTGGGGCTAACCTCAGAATTGAGGAACTGCAGGCAGAAAGATCACAAGTTCAAGGTCATCCTCATATTGTGAGTGGAAGGGAGTACGAAGAGAGGAAGGGAGGGAATCCTAGTAAAAGAGGTAAGTACAGGAGGTGGACACAACTAGTCATACAGGCTTCAGGCATAGGGGCAGGCTTATGTTACACAATTAAAAATAGGAACAGAAACAAAACAAAATAAAATAAAACAAAACAAAAGCACTCCTTCTGAGCAATACTTACAATACCAATAAATAGTATTTGTAGCCTTTTTCAAATGGTGTAACAATATGATCATTTTTGTGTTGTTTTAGGTTTATACACACTGCATATATATAAAAGTGCTTTGGAATTTTCAAATGTTTAAACAACTATTTCAAAGTTAACTAAGTTAAACTGCACTGACTAGATGGAAGCTAATATTTGAGGTGAAGTAATTATAAAGACATACCTTCAGCTGCAGGTGTTTCTTCTATAACTAGTCTCATAATTCAGATTCCCAATTAAGCCTTTTGACATTGAAGTAAGAATTATTCATGCTTTAGATACTGCAAATATACTGTTTAGAATAACTTGTCAAGAAGTTTAAATACTGGGGCAGAGACGTCCTAGAGCAATGGCTGAGTACTTAACTAACTGCTCTTGCAGAAGACCTGGGTTTGGTTCCTAATATCCACCTGGCAACTCACACCTTTCCACTACTGCAATTCTAAGGGATTTAATGCCCTCTTCTGACCTTTGGGTACCAGGGAAACATGTGATGCACAGAGATACAGGCAGGCAAAACACGCACATATATAAAACAAGATTAAATCTTTTTTTTT
>JADRCC010483543.1:0-12795 GCA_019843855.1 Hylomyscus alleni
GAAAGACAGGTCATCCAAACAAAAACTAAACAGAGAAAGGGGATTGATCTACCTCAAGATCCAGCTATACACTGTTGGCATATACGAAAGAATACTCCATCTTACCATAAGGGTACTTGCTCAACCATGCACATTGCTGTTCTATGCATAATAGCCAGAAATTGAAAACAACGTAGATGTCCCTCAACAGAAGAATAGATAAGGAAAATGTGGTACATCTACACAATGGAGTACTACTCAGCCATTAAAAAATGATATCACAAAATTTGATAAGAAATAGCTGGAACTAGAAAAAAAAAAGTCATCCTGAGTGAGGTAACCCAGACCTAAAAATAGAAATATAGTATGTATTTGCTTATATGTTAATATTGCTCTTAGGTAAATGATAACCAAGCTATAATCAGTAGGCCTAGTTTAGTTGAGGTTTAGCTGTGATATAGAAGAGAATACTAGGGCAGGGTTCAGGGGGCAAATGCATTTACTGGTGAGCATGAACTAGAATATATTTTATGAGTGAACTGAGGTAGAGGGAACAGAGTCTCAGAATCAGGGATTGGAAGAGGGAATACAGAGAGAAACAACTCAAACTGAGGGGTATTTGAAGGTTGGTATAGAAACCTAGTGCAAGGGATATACCCTAAAATGATCCTAAAACAGTCTTCAAATAATGAGGGTGACAAGGTTCCAACTTGCCATCTCCTGTCACCAAACGAAGCATTCAATGATGGAACTGAGTTACATTCAATTGCATTGTTGGCCAAAGGGTTCTCATGAAAATCCCCTAAAAACCCAGGCTGTTGACAAGACAATATGTTGATCTTCACAAACTGACAAAACCCCACTGTTGAAGACAGCACTGATACAACTTACTAAACATAGAGAGGTCAAGTTGGTGCCTATATCTTCTCTATGTTCTAGTGTCTTTGCTACATGAAGGTACTCTGCAGGCTATCAAAAGAGAAACTTAAACACCAGTCCAACCACAAATTCTTTGCTCTACAATGCTGTTCTGTGTGCAAAATATGATAGGGCAATAGTCATATAAAGCTTGTTGGAGTAACCAACCAATGTCCAACTTGACTTAAGACCCCCTCCACAATTTAGATACCATACCCAATGTCGCTTGAGTGGCCAAGAACCAGAGACTGGATAGCCCAGAGACATAGGGTGAAAGCTAATATTATTTGGCTTTAAAAAAATAAGTAGTGATAAAATGATTCCTAATGACACTAATAGATCAGTTCCTTATTAGGCCATCTTCAGAGAAGTTTCCTTGTGCAGAAGATAGGAACAGATACAGAGCCCCACAGCCAAACATTACACAAACACACACACACACATACACAGGCACATACACAAATGCATGCATGTGTACATACACACAAGGCACACACATATGCACACACACAGAAACAGAAACAGAGAGGTAGAGAGACAGTGACACAATGGAGAGAAAAATCTTGAAGCATGTAGCTTTGGCTAAGATCAAAAACTTAGGTGACAGCAGAGGTTGGTGAGGTTGTGAAGAAACAGGAACATTCCTTCATTGCTGGTGGGATTGCAAGCTGGTACAACCACTCTGGAAATCAGTTTGGTGGTTCCTCAGAAAATTGGACATAGTACTACCAGAGGACCAAGCTATACCACTCCTGGGCATATACCCAGAAGATGTTCCAACATGTAATAAGGACACATGCTCCTTACCATGTTCATAGCAGCCTTATTTATAATAGCCAGAAATTGGAAAGAATGCAGATGTCCCTCAACAGATACAGAAAATATGGTACATCTACACAATGGAGTACTACTTAGCTATTAAAAACAATGAATATATGAAATTCTTAGGCAAATGGATGGATCTGGAGAATATCATCCTGAGTGAGGTAACCCAATCACAAAAGAACACACATGGCATGCACTCTCTGATAAGTGGATATTAGCCTAGAAGCTTGGAATACCCAAAATACAATCCACAAACCACAAGAAACTCAAGAATAAGGAAGATCATGTGTGGATACTTTGTTCCTTCTTAGAAGGGGGAACAAAATTACCATCTAAGGAGTTGCAGAGACAAACTACAGGGCAGAGACTGAAGGAAGGACAATCCAGAGACTGTTCCACCTGGGAATCTTTCCCATATTCAATCATCAAATGTAGACACTATTGTGGATGCCAGCAAGTGCTGACTGGCAGGATCCTGATATAGCTATCTCCTGAGAGGCTTTGACAGTGCCTGACTAATACAGAAGTAGATGCTCATAGTCATCCATTGGACTGAGCACATGGTCGCCAATGAAGGACCTAGCCAAAGGGTTTCCAGTCCCTTAGGACGAACAACAATATGAACTAATCAGTATCCTCAGAGCTCCCAGGGACCCAACCAAAGAATACACATGGTGGGACTCATGGCTCTAGCTGCATATGTATAGCAGAAGAGGGCCTAGTCGGTTATCAATGGGAGGAAAGGCCCTTGGCCCTATGAAGGTTCTATGCCCCAGTGTAGGGGAATGCCAGGGCCAGGAAGCAGGAGAGGGTAGGTTGGTGAGCAAGGGGAGGAGGGAGGGAACAGGTTTTTGCTTGTTTATTTGTTTGTTTGTTTTCCCAGAAGGGAAACCAGGAAAGGAGATATCATTTGAAATGTAAATAAAGAAAATATCTAATTAAAAAAATGTTCATCAAATTCCTTCCTTCTGAACTCAGAGAACCCTTGCAGAAGAGGAGCAGAAAAAGTATAAGAGGCAAAGGGGAAGGAGGACACCAAAAGTATAAGGCCTTCTAAATCAACTGAACAATGCTCCAACGAACTCACAGAGTCTGAAACAGCATGTACATGGATCACACTGCTCTACACCAGATCCTCTGTGTATATATTATAGTTCTTGGTTTAGTACTTGTATGAGACTCCTTAGTGCGAACCAGTGGGTCTGAGTCTTGTGCCTTCTGGCTGGGCTCTTTTTCTTCTGTTGGTTTCTCTTGTCCAACGTCAATGCAGTGGTTTTATCATATTATATGTACTTTGTTATGCTTTGTTTTTATCTTTAGAAGTCTGTTCTTTTCTAATGAAAGACAGAAATAGAGTGTATCTGGGTGGGAGGGAAGATAGTAAGGAAGTGGGAAGAATAGAAAAATAGGGAAACGTAATCATATCTTTTGAGAAAAATAATTTTCAATAAAAGGGGAAAAACTAACTTTAAAATTTATTTAGATCTCTAATATCATGTAGTATTTGTAATGAAGAAAAAATATGCAAGAGAATAATGTTTCAATTTTAGAATCACTAAGTATTGTAGAAACTGAAAGACTAAAATGAGCATCAGATTGGATAGGCCCTGTATTAGGCTTTGAAAATACATGGGAAAGATAGGATTCTAAAAATGTTGGGAATCACTTCTTTTCTTTTTTTGGGGGGGGGTGGTTCTTTCAAGACAGGGTTTCTCTGTATAGCCCTGGCTATCCTGGAACTCACTCTGTAGACCAGGCTGGCCTCGAACTCAGAAATCCGTCCGCCTGAGTGCTGCGATTAAAGGCGTGCACCACCACCGCCCGGCGGGAATCATTTCTTCTAATAGCAAATCTTTTCAATAAGGGCTCTGATATCTCATCTCAGAGGATACTTCAATATAATGCAGAATTCCCTCTCCATCAAAGACAACTAAACTAACATCTTGGTCATTATTTAACTTTTATGTACATATTATGAAGTATAAATTTCTGGTTTCTTTGGAGATTTAGTTGTGTCCTGTGATTTTTTTTCCTGGGAACTGTCTTATGAGAGGATAGTTTTGCTGAAGCAGACACATGGGAGGAAGTTTTGCTGAGAACAGATATGTGGTGATTTTCTGGAAGCAGGCTGGAAAAAGGGCATGTGATGTTTTGCTAGAGCAGACACTTGATAGAACATGTGATGCTTGGAAAGGGTATATATATAACCCAACAGACAGTGGATGACACTGTGTGGTATTGGTTCACCTTGCCTCTCTTTGCTGACCATTGTTTGTTATGACATCATAGAGAGAACACACCAAAGAACCTCTGCTGGTATTCCAGTGACTTCATGCCACTTCCTCAAACTCAGGCCAATCGGCAGAACCTCACAGTTTATTCTGGATCAACCTCTTGTAGCTGAGTCATGGATCAAATTGCTGTTGCTGATTCATGTGAATGGAACTACTGATATCCTGACAATGCACACGAGATTTGCTCCAAAGAACTATTTCTAAACAGGTCTGCATCCTCCATTGCTCTATTAACCTTTCCTTTCCACTACCTCTGGTTAGTGGTGGGCTAGAAGGGAAGTTAAAGCATTTAAGAACCCTTATTAAAAGTAGGTTTTGAAAAATCAAAGCCTACATTATTATGCTTAGTTGAGGGAATTTAAAATAGGCAAAGAAGCCTTTGTCAACTACCATGTTAGTTACCTTTATATTACATGCAAGTTTTCCTTCAAAAGTCCATTATTAAAACATTTCTACTTGTTTGAAAAAAATAAAGTTGAGAATGTTTAAAGAAGGCATGACACATCACCTTTTATCTCCTATATGCATGTATGCACATAAATGTATGTATGTACACACAAACACACATACACAAATATAGCAATCATCTAAGGTTGGTTCAGAGAAGTTTCCTAAGTAGGTAATATCTAACTTGAGTCTAATTCTCATTACCCATCAAATTTTACTAGGGAAGAGCATTTAATATTGTTACAAGCAAAGAAAGCAAGAAACACAACATACCTGATGAAATAAATGGAAGACAGTTTTCAGTAGTTTAAGTACGGAACATTAGGAAGGCAATGGTAAGGAAAGAATTGTACTGTGGAGGTAACCCATGAAAACAAAAATGTGCAGTAAGTGAACCAGTTTAAGTAATTTTGACTAACAGTAAACACACTGTGCTGGTCTCAGGGACAGTGAGAGCATGCTTAGCAGGCAGAGGAGAATTTGTTTTGATTCTAAGTATGCCTAAGTTTCAGTACAGTTACTTATTTTGACTAATTCACCGAAAGTCAGCCATTCATATTCTTTGCATTAAGGATGGAAATGACCAGTTAAAGAAGCAGAATCAATTGGAGTTATTTATTTATTTATTTTTGTGGTGTGCACATGTGCCATGAAGCACATATGGAGGTTTTTGTCTTTCTACCATTTGGGTCCAAGGCATCAATCATAGACTGTCAGATCTGACAGCAAACACTTTTACCTACTGAGCCCTCTGGCAATCCCAGTACCAACAACTGAACAGGATGAATATATCAGCAAAACTATTATCAAGAGTCTAGACATATCTCTTTAAATAATCAGTTTTACAAATCAACAATTAAAACATCAATGCAATCAATTATGGAAACTCTATAAGGTGATAAAATGTGTGCTGATTTACAGGTGTGACAATGGTCACCTAGGAAAATGTCTGCATGCATGAAGAGAGACACTCAACTGTACAATGGTAATATGTTAAATAGTATGTCCTTTGACCAAGAAATGCAAAAGACACAAACAAAAAAATCACAGGTAACAATCAATTGGTATAAACATTTGTATATACCAGGGAAATATCTATAATATTTTTAAAGTTCTTCCCTTATCCAAGTGGTAAATGAGTATGGCTTGCTTATGTGCAGTGGAAAAAAAAAAGGGGGAGAGGACTTAGAAATGTTGATAAGATAAAATCACTAAGAACTGCCAAATTAATGAATGGTTAAGAAGAGTGGGGATGAAACTGAGGAACAAGATATGTGGGGCCTTGTGTATAGAAAAATATATATTGCTGAGCAATGCTTGAAGAATGATTAAACCCTGCTCCCTAGTGAAGGGATACTGGGATATTCCACCCCATCTCAATCAGTGCTTAGCTTCTTTTCTCACCCATCTATCAGTGCCTCAGATGAGCCCCATCAATCAAAGCCACCTTCCTGAATTCTAGGTTTCTTCCTGACTGCACAATTATATTGCTCTTAGAAATCTCAGACTCTGTCAGAAGCTCTCACATTGTTACACACCTTAGCTATACTGCCCTTAAATGACTTGATCATCTCATACTTGTTTGTAGTAGAAATTCAGGCTGGGTACTCTGTCTTCTCAAGTCTGTAATCAACTAGATGTTCTCTGTCTCTCAACTGTGAAGTCTTTGTCCGTAGATAGAAAAGACTTCCCAAATGAAGAGATTCCTCCTTTTCATTTCCCATACAACTGCATGAATTATCCAATACCTACCACAGAGAGTTAAATAACACACGGTCAGAGTCCAGCATGCATACCCAACTGCATCTACCTAAATGGACAGGATAATCTCTGTCCCTGTGTTCTATTTTACTTAGCTATACCCAAGAGGAAGCATGTGCATTGTAATTTCCTCTGTCTTTTCTCCAGCCTAGCCTTTGTTGTATTTGTTGCTTGTCATTTGCAATCATCCTTCAGGCTCTTAGTGAATGTTTAGTATTACTACTTGCAATTCCAGTCAGAGGCACAATTCACAGAGGCCCATGCTCCTTTGTATTACAAATGGTCTCTGAAGAAGCAGCAACCACACCCTTACTCAACTGCAGTCAGCTAAGCATATGTCTCTGCCTTTCTGTGCTGTTGAAAAATTGGGAGTGTCACTCCCGACATCTCTTTTTATTTTTTATTTTTTATTTTTTTTTATTTTTTATTTTTTTTTTTTTTGGTTTTTTTGAGACAGGGTTTCTCTGTGTAGCTCCGGCTGTCCTGGAACTCACTCTGTAGACCAGGCTGGCCTCGAACTCAGAAATCCGCTTGCCTCCGCCTCCCAAGTGCTGGGATTAAAGGCGTGCGCCACCACGCCCGGCAATATCTCTTTTTATTGTTCCATCATTCAATAATAGACATATTAGATGCTTGATGGATATTTGTGTATTGTCAGAATCTACATTATCTTTTCTCTATAAGCTTGATGTGTGTTATAATGAAATGATGTGTGCTATAACAAATTATTGTTATTTCCTTATAAGTATTTAAATATTGAGGATGTACAGAGCATCATTAGGCTTGGAAAAACCATACTATTAAAATATCAAAACCTTTGCAAGACAAATCATTTATGTCTCAGCACATATACTGAAATGGCATTGCCAATGTATCCTTGAAGGAGTTAAAAGTCTTATATTGTAAAGCAAAATACAAAAACTGAAATTGTTTCTAGTAACACTGATTTTTTTCATACTAAAAGTGATTTTTCTGGACTTGCTTTTCAAATACTAAAAAATATTTTATGTAAATATCACACTACTTATAATGTATAACATTTTCTAATTTTAAATATTTATTTCCCTCATCTCTAGTGCTAAAATCTGACAAAATATAAGATATACTCTTCAGATGTAGCAGAATAATTGTGTGTGTGTGTATGTGTGTGTGTATGTGTGTGTATGTATGTGTGTGTATATGTGTGTGTGTATGTATGTATATGTGTGTGTGTACATGTGTGTATCTATGTGTGTGTGTATGTGTGTGTGTATATGTGTGGTGTATGTGTGTGTGTATGTGTGTGTGTATGTGTGTGTATGTATGTGTATGTGTGTGTGTGTGTGTGTGTTTTTTAAACTATATCCTCTTAGTAAGTAAGCCTTCAGTATCTAAAAATAGAAGCTCTCAAAATTGAATGAATAAAAGATTATCAAAATTCATACATAAGAAGAGTTGTTGCCCAACTTAAATATTTGAAATATTTAAAGTGTAAAAGGATTAACCTCTGCGAACTTCTGTAAATAATACTGTGGAGAAGTCACCAAAATCTACTTTTTTTACTGGAATAGTTCACACTCACATACAGGGAATCTGCTCCATAGAATTCTGGGTCATAATTTATCCCACTACCTAAAGCAAAGGTATTTTATAAAAGCAGTTCTGCAGAAGGGCTGTTCCTGGTATTCCACAAAAGTAAACATTGATCTAATTTTTAAATTGCAGCTGTTTTTACAGACTCAAATTGTAAATACAAGTTCACATCACTCTCATTGATTCATAAACTTCCATGATTCTTTCTAGGCCAGGAAATTTTGCTGGAACATGAAACAGGAACAAGAAGAATTTAAAAGCATTTATGTATCTTGAAAGGTGCTGCCAAATCCTAAAACTACTAGTTAACTTTTATTGTGAGATATCAGAATAAAGATTTTTAAACTTTATCTGTGTGACAATGTGGTAGTTAAAAATCATAAAAGTTATAAAACCAATCTTGCCATTGAAAAAGACAGAGTAGCAATAGTATTGTTTATTGGATTCTTATTATGTACTACACAGTTGTCCAAGAAATTTACATGCAATATATTTTGTTAAAAATTGGGGATTGGAGATACTGAAGTTAAATGAAATTCTATAAAGTGTGATAGAACTTAAGTGGATGTTGTTCACCTGAGGCTTTAATTGTAAACTAAAAGTAGACCAAGTACAGAGAGTAGAAATCAAATGCTTAATTGAAATCATGGAGTGGAAAAATCTAACTGCATAAAACTAAAATGTAAATAGCACAAAAGCTATGAAAGTATCTCCTTTCAAATTCTAACTCTGTCTTTCAACAGCAAACATATCTTGTTAGTTTCTGTATCATTTCAGATATTCTGTATTTTTAAGAATTTATGAGGACTCATTCCTTTACAAAAGTACAAAGTGAGGAACATAAATTGTTTAAAATAGTATAATGCTATATACACAACTTTTTTTTTTGCAGGTTGTCACAACCAATACCTGCCTTCATTTATTTTAGTGAGTATGTAATATTGTTAATGTCAGTAAGGCACTATTTAGCCAACCAGTGTCATGCCAAATGGCAGTTTTTAGGTTGTAAGATTTTTATGTGATAAACGATGCTTTGATGGTTGTCCTTATAAATGTCACTTATATATTTTAGAGGAGTTATAAAGCTGATGTATATGTACAGTTTACACATTTACAGTTCCTTTAACATTTTTTCCTCTTGAGAAACCATAAGTTTGCATAAATGAATGTCTAGGTTTGTTTTTAATCTTCAGAACCCAAACAAGGTTTTGCTAGACTGATTTTTAATTTTGCTTTATTTTACCATGAGTGCTATCGAACACGTTAATTCTTAAAATTCTTCTTATATTGACTTTATTATGAGGAATCTTGTCTCAGTAAACTACTAAAAAAACACCACCATATTGTAACTTTACATCCAACATAAAAAACAGGATCTGACAGGATCCTGTAGAAGAATGCAAATTGATTCATTCTCATCTACTTGTACAAAGCTCAAGTACAAGGGGATCAAGGACCTCCACATAAAATAAGATACAGTGAAACTAGTAGAAGAGAAAGTGGGGAAGAGCCTTGAACACATGGGCAGAGGACAAATTTTCCTGAACACAACACCAAAGGCGTATGCTCTAAGATCAACAAAAGATGAATGGGACCTCATAAAATTGCAAAGCTTCTAAAAGGCAAAGGACACTGTCAGGAGGACAAAATGGCAACCAAAAGATTGGGAAAAGATTGTTAATAACCTTACATCTGATAGAGGGTTAATATCCAATATATACAAAGAACTCTAGAAGTTAGACTCCAGAGAACCAAAAATCCTTATTAAAAATGAGGTACAGAGCTAAACAAAGAATTCTCAACTGAGGAATAACAAATGGCTGAGAAGCACCTAAAGAAATGTTCAATGTCCTTTGCCATCAGGAAAATGTAAATCAAAACAATCCTGAGATCTCACACCAGTCTGAATCACTAAGATCAAATTCTCAGGTGACAGCAGATGCTGGCAAGGATGTGAAGAAAGAGGAACACTCCTCCATTGTTGGTGAGATTGCAAGCTGGTACAACCACTCTGGAAACTAGTCTGTAGGCTCCTCAGAAAATTGGACATAGTACTACCTGAAGAACCAGGTATACTACTTCTGGACATAAGCCCAAAAGATTCTCCAACATATAACAAGGACACATGCTCCACTATGTTCATAGCAGCCTTATTTATAATAGCCAGAAGCTGAAAAAACCAAGATGTCCTTCAACAGAGGAATGGATACAGAAAATCTGGTGCATGTACACAATGGAATACTACCCAGCTATTTTAAAAAAATGACTTCATTAATTCTTAGGCAAATGGATGGAACTAGAGAGTACCATCCTGAGTGAGGTAAAACAATCATAAAAGAAAACATATGGCATGCACTCGCTGATAACTGGATAGTAGCCCAAAAGCTCAAAATACCCAAGATACAATTCACAAACCACATAAAGCTTAAGAAAAAGAAAGACCAATGTATGGATGCGTCAGTCCTTCTTAGAAGTGGAGACAAAATATTCATGGGAGGAAATATGGAGACAAAGTGTGGAGCAGAGACTGAAGGAAAGGCCATCCAAAGACTGCCCCACCTGGGGATCCATCCCATATATAGTCACCAAATGCAGACACTATTGTGGATGCCAAGAAGAGCTTGATGATAGGAGCCTTATATAACTGCCTCCTGAGAGGCTTTGCCAGAGTCTGACAAATACAGACATGGATGCTCGCAGCCAACCACTGGACTGAGCACGGGGTCCCCAATGGAGGAGTTAAAGAGAGCGCTGAAGGTGCTGAATGGGTTTGTAACTCCAATAGGAAAAACAATATCAACCAACCATAACCCTCAGAACTCCCAAGACTAAACTACCAACCAAAGAGAACACATGGAAAGACCCATGGCTCCAGCCACATGTTTAGCAGAGGATGGCATTTTTGGGCATCAGTGGGAGGAGAGGCCCTTGGTCCTATGAAGGCTGGATGCCCCAGTGTAAGGGAATTCCAGAGTGGGAGGCAGGAGTTGGTGGGTTAGTTGGGTGAGCACCCTCATAGAAGCAGGGGGAGGGAGGTAGGATAAGAGGTTTTGGAGGAGAAAATAGGGAAAGGGAATAACATTTGAAATGTAAATAAATGAAATATGCAAGAAAACACCAACAAAAACAAACAAACAAACAAACAAACAATTAAAACAGGATCTAGTGAACCTGTTCTTTGACTATACATCTAAAGGTGTGGGCATGCGTTTTAACATCCTTGACTATAATTGGCATATCATAATGCATATTTCACATGTAGGTTTTGTTTTTGCTCTGTTGAGTTAAAGGTCTTATTCCTTTCTTTGTTGAAAACGTGGGTATTGTGATACAGTTGCCCTCATTCCAATGACTCTCAATTTGTTGCAGCTAATTTGCATTAGTTTCCAATCAATGTTTTGCTTTTTTTTTTCTTTCTTTTCTTTCCCGTGACAGTGTCACATCGTGTGGCCCAGAGTGTTCTCCAATATGCCTTAGTCCCCCTGCCTCAGCTTTCCAATTGCTGGGATCACAGGTGTGAATCACCACACCTGGCTTCTTGAGAGTTCCTCCATAGCTTTCTGTTCAGGATTAATTTAATAATGAGAACTTGTTTGTCAGATTGCTTTACCTCTGTTAACCTAGCCAACATTATTGTTCCCAATATAAGTTTTTTCTCCTTTATAGAAGGAAGCACAAAGATGATGCTATACAGTAATTGCATTTAGGCCTAATTTTTTTCAAAGTAATTCTTAGATTTAAGTTCTTGAGTCTTCTGACTTTTTGTCTGTGAATTTGTTTTTCCCCTCCTGTGTGGACTTCTGTACGATGTATGATTCCAGCTGAAGAGCAAAATGCATTCCTTCTCTAACAAATATGTTTTTTTACTTATCAGTGCAATGTCTCTGTTAGCCCCAAGCACTTGTGATAGAACTTCTCCCCTTTCAGAATCATGCCACAGTCATACTATCTTAGAACTACACTTCAGTTTTCCTTTTCAGTTTTGGATAAGGAGAAATCTAGTACAAAGATCTTTCTGATACTTTCAGCTCTAAATTTTATAATCCTGGTGCATTCCCTCAAAATATCGAATTTTCAATCCTTTAACCATGAGACATGGGCATTTCTAATTGTTTCTGTGCCATGTAAATTGATACTGGTATCAGTATGAATCTATCTGTAGACCTGATGAATATTTACTTGTACTTTAGGAAAGAAAGTCACTTCACTCTGAGCCACATATGATTGCAAATATGAGTCTCCACACTGCTGGAGTCAGGTAGGGAGACAGCTCTCCTCCTTCCTCCTCTCCAGCATTGTAATTCCCTGGCTCATCCCTTCACAGCCATATAGCAGGCTGCCTGCAGGCATGCTTTTCCACCCTACCACCATTCATCGATACTCTGCTGAACCAAGTAGTGGTCCAAGCATTCCTCCTTCCTCCTGTCCCTTTGTTTCAGCAGCATATGTCTACCAACACTCTCTACTTGGGAACCCAGTGGTCACACCAGCCCGGAAATAAGATGGGAAATCTTCCCCTATTGTCCACCGCTACAATTCTCCAGTCTCTCATTCCTGTCCCTGAAATAGACTGCTTTCAGGGGCCTGCCCTCCACAACCCCCCCCCACCACCACCACCACAAACCCACAAACTCTAGCTCCTATCCCAGTGGACTCCAACAAACCTCACAGAGGATCTAGTCATCCTCCTTTCTTCCAGCTCTTCGTGTCAGCCACAGATACCTATAAACTCTATCTGGGATCCCTAATGGCCATACAGGGATGGGACCCAGGTAAGAGATTTTCACTCTCATTCTTCTTCCCCCGTTGCAACTGCTCCAGTCTCATTAACATCCCTGTATCAGCCTGCTTGTACCTCTATGTTCATCTTATCGTCATTCCTTGAGGAATTCTCTGAACTCTGGCTATGACACAGGATCCCATGAGCCCCTTTGTCGTTGTTTCTACAGATTATTCTTTCTCTTACTATAACTGACGTGCAGGAAACCCCTCTTCCCAA
>JADRCC010483727.1:0-12272 GCA_019843855.1 Hylomyscus alleni
TTTATGTTGAATGTTTAAATTTTCTTCTGCATGATACATGTCATGTTGTGAAATCTTTAGAGAACTTCATATTGTATGAGTAAGAAAATAAAATATTTGATACTTGGAAAAATACAACAGAAATATATATAATCTCTTGTTTATTGCATCATTATTCATAATTTCTATGTTATGGACCAAACTGATATGCACAGTAGTAATATTTGAGGAATATGTCCTATTTGTGGTATATGTGCATATTGGACAATTTCCAGACATTAAAAGTGAATTATATCATATTATTTTCAGGAAAATGGTTGGAAATGGAGATCATCACGTTACATGAAACAATTCATTTCAGAAATGCAAGTAATGGCTATTTCTCTCTCATATGCAGGAATAAACTTTTGAAATAAATACATGACATACAGATGGGTTGAGATAGGAAGAGAACCAGGAGGTTAAATGAAAGGAGAAAAAAAGGCCACAATATAGATAATACATCCAAAGCACAGTGTATACATAAAGGAATTCATATTTAACAATGTATACTAATGTAAAACAAGAAAAATCACACAATTTCCTGTATTAACATAGGTCAAGTTCCCACAACTTCATCTTTTAGCTCTTCTTCTTGAATGGACACCTTAATTGCTTGTTCAGCATTTAGCCAGAGACCAGAAAATATTAACTTGTTTCATTAAGCCTAAAAATCCATTCTCTTAGTCCTTTCTGTTCACCTTCCTACTCTTTGCCTTCCAATAAATTCTGAGAAAAAGTAACATTACAGCATACTGATTTTCCTAGTAAGAACCAAATGCTGTCAACTTCTATACACAGAATTTTTTATGTAAAATAAATTAAGATTTTTTAATGATTCTTTAATGTTTTTCACCATATAAAATACACCCACATGTGACTTATGAATTAATGACCCACTTTTGTTCTCCATTTGGTATCCAACAAGACACTACTCAAAGGAATATAATGATTTAATAGTACTTATGAGAATAAGAATGTATATTTTTAAATTTGTGTATTATAGAAAGTTTTGAGGATTTGGATGTATGTTCTGATGTTAAATATCCTTGGACACAACACTCTCACCCTTTCCCTTGTATAAATCTACTTCATCCACTCAGAGATCCAGAGTTCCTTATATAACATTATTTTAGGCAGACTGCATTTAAATAATTCATCTCTCCTGGAATCCCACACTATGCATCATTTGTATAAGCACAATATTATTTACTTTTATTCCATGGACTAAAAGTTTTGGAGTTATAATCAAGGTAAAGGTAAACAAAGTTGAGTCAATGCAAACTGTTCCCTTCCAATTATTCAGGCTTAATTGAGTCAAGAAATCTGTAGTTAAAGATCCAAAGTTGGTATACTTTATGTGGTATTAAGTACAGGCCAACATATTGCAGGTCACCGAACCTCAGGACTGACTACAATCCAGCTACCTTCATATAAGACAGAAAATGAAAGAACAGGATATGAGTCTGTGGTACAGATACAAGGAGCATCATCAGGGGCAGTGGAGATAAGTAATTCCATCATAATATTCCAAAACATGCAACAGAACAGGAGGGTATGGAGTAGAAGGATTAAAAAAATAACAGGACCTATTTTGAGTGATACAATGCGCTCACCAAGAATTTTATTACAGATTTTATTTAGAGATTCTAGTAAGGCACTATCATAGAAAAAATAAACAAACAAACACAATACAAAACAAAACAAAACACAAAAACAAAAACCTACCAGGATCTGAAAAATAGTTTGAATAGGTCAACTACATTAGTTAGGATATTAAACCATAATAATTTAATAATTAAAAAATAATTAAATAATCAAAACTAAATTGTGGTGCTGGAGAGATGGTTCAATGTTGAGGATTCTTTTAGCACAATCATAAAAACCAGTTGGAATTATCACCCATATAGCAAGTCTGGAGTTCCATAAGTGCTGTGGTACTACCTCCAAGAATAAAAGACAAGAAAATCACTGGGGTTTCGTGGCTTCTAGCCTAACCCAGAAACAGCAAACCTAGATTCAGTGAAAGATTCCATCTGAAAGGAATAGGCAGAGAGTGATAGAGGAGTTCACCTGATAGTCTTTTTTTGCTTATACACATATGCACACACGTATGCACATACACACACACACACACACACATGTACACCTATGTACATGAACACATGTAGTATAAATAAATAAATAAGAAAAATATTTTTAAAATGTCATGTAAGCCTAGAAAATAACTCATTTGGGTAGGATAATGTCTTCCTAGCAAGCACAAAGTCCTATCACATTTGATCCTAATAATTGCATAAACTCAGCAAGTAGCAGATTTTTAATCACAGTAATCATAAGGTAAAGAAAGGAAGATCAAGAATTCCTCCCCTACTATGGAGTTTGAAATCAAAGTGGACTACATAGCACCATGTCTCAAAAAGTTTTTATTTAAAATTAAAATAAAATATAATTACATTCTAAATTTTGAATCTCAAATGAAAACATGATTTTGAAGATCATAGTGATTGTCTTTTAATGTTGTTTTCTGCAAGTTATATTGAAGTGAAAAAACATATCACAGTTTGATAGACAAATTGATAAAGTGATCATATTTTTAATGAACTAAATATAAGAAAATGTTAAAATGAACAGAATCTAACTATTGAGTATAAGGAGCTGATTAAATAATATTTCCAAAATTCCCTTTTTTGGAAAATTTTACAAAAATTATCTTGTTCTGTCATCACAGAGATCACATTTAGATTGCACATGTCTTGAAATCCATTGTCTGTACTCACATCTCTTCTCCAGCTGGTTTCCATTTCTTCTTGTCTTTCTCTAAAGTTAAACATTCTCACTTTTTATAAAGCCAGGTATAATGATATCCACAGTTAAATATTGGATATAGTGTAAATAAAAAGTCCTAAATTGCTAGCATTTGAGAATAGATTCTTCTTGAGATTCACAAGCGGGGAAGAGGTTAGGAAGTCTTGACTCTATTGAGAACTTTCCTCAGTGCTTCCTTCACTTCCTTGTTCCTCAAGCTGTAGATGAGGGGATTCAACATGGGAATTACTGTTGTGTAGAACACAGATACAACTCGATCCTTTTCTGAGGCCTGACCAGAGTTATCTCTCAGGTACATGAAAATGAGAGTGCCAAAAAAGAGTGACACTGCAGTGAGATGGGAGGCACATGTTGAGAAGGTCTTGGCCCGGCCTCCTGCTGAAGGGATCCTCAGAATGGCCACAATGATGAACAGGTAGGAAACTACAATCACTACCATGCAAGCAGGGATGACAAAAATAGCAAATACAATAATCACCAATTCCTGGATATAGCTCTCGCCACAAGTCAGCTTTAACAGAGGAGGAAGGTCACAGAAAATAAAGTCTATCTCATTGTTTCCACAAAAAGAGAGGGTGAATGCTGAGATTGTCCTCACCAAGGCACTCAGGAGGCCAGCAATGTAAGCACCAGCCACAAAACTTAGAAGTGCTTTCTGTGTCATGATGGTGACATAAAGCAAAGGTTGGCACACAGCCACATAGCGGTCATAGGCCATGAGAGCCAAGAGGTAGCAATCAATGGATCCAAAGAAAGTAAACAGGAAAAACTGAGCAACACAGCGTGCATAGGATAAAGCTGCCCCATGTTCCAGCAACACAGCCATTGTCTGAGGAACAGTGACAGAGGAGTAACAGATGTCCATGAAAGAGAGATGGCTTAGAAGAAAGTACATTGGGGTGTGGAGCCTGCGATCCATGCGGATCAAAATAATCATGCCTGAGTTCCCCAGCAAAGTAAAGAGATAGATAAATAAAAACAGGTGAAAAAGAGGGAGCCCCCATTCAGGGTGCTCAGTGAATGCTATGAGAAGGAACTCTGTCACCAAAGTGAGGTTCACCTTGGCCATGAAGCCAGTGGTACTTACGAGAGCATAAGAAACAAGACAGGATGTTGAACATAGGATGCCCCTGCAAGGACAGTGTATACTTTTGAACATATGGAAAGAATACATGTACTACAGAGGGGTTTCCTAAATGATGGGTCCTAATTCCTGCCTTCAAGAAAGTTCTGTAGTAGTCATCCTAGGATATTGAGGGGAAAATAAAACACATGTGAATACATGCAGTCCAAGATAGTGTGTAATCCCATTTGAAATGCAAAGCAGCAGTATGGGTCCTTTGATTCAACCAGAGCTCATACAGCGGATTTGTTGTCATTTTCCTACCATACCATCTCAGGACTCTGGACTTCTTACTCATTGATGACCATAACTTGTACCTTAGTTTCTACCTTCTTCATCTCTCATCTGAGTTAAATCAACAGCCATGAAACTAACTGTTCTTCCTTCTTCCTGAGTCAGATTAACATTTTACCAATTAGAGCCAATTCTTGAATTCAGATTTCAATGAAAATCTTGTTGCTAATAAAACTTTAATTTGATCATGGTTTACTCTTTTGAACAAAATCTATCCATGGAAACCTGTTAATGGCAGGATATTACTTGGCCTCTTCAATATGTTGAGACTATCTAAAATAATACCTCTACTTATTTTCTTATATACATATTTACTTACCATTCCTAACACATATAGTGACAAATAATTCCCCCACAGTTTCTCCAGATATACTAAATTATTGGCAGTATTGATAAGTCCTCCATTCTCTGATGTCTCTGTGCTTCAGGCAGAACATCACTTCTGCCTAGAAAACCTTACCTTTTTCTGTCTCCAGAGTCTTCCCCACTGCTAATATTACCATCAAATGGCTACATGGATCACAGGTTTTACAAGAAGGATACTTTTGTTATTCCTTCTCCAGCCAGTGAATGTCCCCTGCAAGTTAAGCACTCAGTAAGAGCTTAATATGGTTTATAAAATGAAGTTATTAAATAAGATGTGAAACATCTTACAGAAAGAGAACAACATTGTGGTTATACTCCAGTTGCAAAATCAGAACAAATCCTAGACATGGGAATTGAATTAAATACACCTGAAAAACAATCAATGGTTTTCATAAATTCTTTCTAGGTTTTATACTTCTATTTCTAACCTTAAAATGTCCTACTTTTTTTTCTTTTGTTTCTTTGGGTTTTTTTCCTTCTTCAATTAGTTAGTTTTTGTTTCATTGCTGTTTTATTTTATTAGTGTTGCTTAGTATCCTATTGGTTTTATAAGAGAAAGAATATATAGCTTAGAAGCAGCCAAGATTTTTCTTATTATAGGAATAAATTGTGGTGAATTCTGAATATGCAATATGAGATCAACACTAAAAAAATGTATGAGAGGCTGAAGGGATGGTTCTACTTAACATAAAGAAATTGCTGATTTTTTTAAAAGATAGTTTTTTACAAGAACAATATTAACAACAATAAACATTGATAGACTGTACTCTGCATGACATGTATTCATTCCATTCTCATAGCCACTGTATAAATGAATTTTCTTCTTTCTATAGATGAGGCAACTGAGACCACATTTAAGTCATAAGCTCAAGACAGCACAGCTACAGTCTAATTGCCATCAAGTACATAGAAATTGCTTTACCTTGATACTGAGTTCACAAGATGTCTTCCTTTCTTTCAATAGCTGTTACTTAACCCAAGTAATAGAGGTGTTGAAGCTAGAGAACAGATTGTCATTTGGCTGAATCACAGTGAAGCAGGGCAAACAAGGTGTTGAACAACATTAAAGCTTAAATCATTGGTAGCTAGGCCAGTGCTGAACTAAGGTACTGGGAAAAATGATAAAAAAAATTTGGTTTAGGTTATTGGGTTGGATATCAATCAAGATAAACAGGTAATTTGATCAAATTTGGCATTATCTATTGATCCTATTTTCTCTTTATACATTACTTTTCCTTAGTCTAAATAAGGCCATCTTGCTCCATTGACCTAGATGGAGAATTATCTTGAGTATAACGGGGGCAACATTGCCTTAAGCAGCAAGAGGTTTGCTGACTTGCTGACTTCTGTTGACCTCCAAAACTATTAGTTACCTGAGAAAATCTTAGCTCCTCAATGTCCCTTCAAATTCACACAGACACACACACACACACACACACACACACACACACACACACACACACTATATTAATCAATGCAGATATACTAATGCCTTGACAAAGTCTTTCTACAATAACTCTTGAGATCCTTCTAGCCATCTGCCCTACCAAAGACTCTCTCTTTTCTTTGTTTCCAGAATCCACTAAATCTGGCCAGAACACATTCTTCAGCCTGAGTATAGTTCCATTACATGCAGAGGTTGAATAACAGCCTTTTCTTATATGCTTCTAACACAAATACTTTTAAGAGAAGACACTAATTGTGGCTACAAAACTCTGAGATACCCACACAGTGATTAAAATGGTCTCTAAGGAGAGGCATCTATTGCCTATGTGGCTTCTTAACAAGGCACTTGGTCCCTGTCACAAAATAGAAAAGATGACTATTCCCCCAGCTCCAGATCCCAAAGCCTGTCTATTCATCTCATACTTTACACACAAAGATCTACAGACACTTGTTTAAAGGGCATAGGATTCTGAGTTATTTGGGTTATATGCCTTCATTTCCCATTAAGTCCTACTGTTACATTGAGAGTCTAGTTAATGCAGCCTCATATCTATACTCATTCATTTAAATTAACATACATTTATATACATATATAAAGAGAGTAAAATTTTACAATTAATGTATAAGTGCTGTGTTTTTCATTCATTAAATATTTTATTTTTAGATTTTTTAAAATTTTTATTCTTTAATCCTTTTTTTCTACAGTCCAGACTTAACCCCCCTCCAGGTCTACCCTCCAACTGTCCCAGATCCCATACTTCCTTTCTTTCCCATTTCCAAAACTATGTCCCCACCCCACCAGGAAACCCTACTCCCTGGGGCCTCAAGTCTCTTGAGGGTTAGGTACATCTTCTCTGACTGAATACTAAGCAGGCAGTCTCTGCTGTATACATGCTAAGGGCCTCATATCAGCTCCTGTATGCTGCCTGGTTGGTGGCTTAGTATCTGAGAGATCCCAGGAGTCTAGGTTTGTTGAAACTGCTGGTCTTCCTGGAGTCACCCTCCTCCTTAGCTTCTTGCAGCTTTTCCCTAATTCAACCATAGGGGTCACCAGCTTCTGTTCATTGGTTGGTTGTAAATATCTGCATCTGACTCTTTAAGCTGCTTGTTGTGTCTTTCAAAGGGCAGTCCTGATAGGGCCATATTTGTAAGCACACCATAGCATCAGTAATAGTGTCAGGCCTTAGGGCCTTCTCCTGAGCTGAATTTTAATTTGAGCCTGTTACTGGACTTCCTTTTCCTCAGTCTCTTCTCCATTTCTCCATATTCAGTTCTTTCAGATAGGAACAATTCTGGGTCAGAGTTTTTGACTGTGGTATGGCAACCCCATCCCTCCACTTGATACTCTGTTTTTCTACTAGAGGTGGACTCCACAAGTTCCCTTTCCCCACTGTTGGGCATTTCACCTAAGGTACCTCCCTTAGAGTCCTGAGCATCTCTCAGGTCCCAGGTCTGTGGTATATTCTAGAGCGCCCCCCATGTCCTAACTCCAGAGTTTGCTGGTTTTGCTTCTTTTTGGCTGAGAGCTTTAGTCCTGCCCCTCCCCCAATACTTAATTCTGTTCCCCTCTTCCCCTCCCTATCACCTTTCCCACCCAAGTCTCTCCCTCCCTCTCCTCTGCTCCTGTGATTGCTTTCTTCTCCCTCCCAAGTGGGATTGAGGCATCCTTACTTGAGACTTATGACTTGTTAGCCTTCTTGGGTTCTGTGGATCATACCTTGGGAATTCTGTACTGTTTATTTTTTGCTAATATACACTTATTACTGAGTACATACCAATTATTGTTTGAAAATTTCATACATCAGTATAATGCTTTGAGAAAATTCATCTTTTATTTAATCTCTGCCAATGTTCCCCATCACTTCTGCTTCCCTGGTTTTGCTTAGTTTTGCCTGTGTGTACAGGGGTGTAGGATAATCTACTGGAGATTGTATAGCTTTTAGGACCCACAGTCACACAAAAAATAATTTTCTTCCTCCCCTGGCATCTTTCAATTTCCAATAACTCCTCAGTTAGGAGTGGAATATCATGCACCCCTCTTCAATCCATGCTGGGATGCAGACTAGTTTGTTACTGTACTGATCTTGTATATGTAGTCACCACCGTGAGTGACACAGAGTAGAATTTTATAAGTGATGAGAAGAATATAAACTTTTGTCATTGCCAGTTTTTAATACTTCAGTTTGAAAGCCTACTTTCTTCATCTTTCCATCTTGGAAATTAAGCAAACATACTCTTGTAACTGGGAAGATTGCTCAGGTGATATGAGAACTTCTTGTCTTTATAGGGACTGGAGTTCAATTTCCAGCATCCACACAGCAGCTCACAACAATCTACAACTCCAGTTCCAGGGAGTCCAGTACAGTCTGCTGGCCTCTGTGGGAACTGCATGAGCATGTTACCTATATATGTATGTATGCAGGCAAAACACACATTTACATACAAATAAAGCAACATCTAAAATAACTTAAACTTCATTTAACTTTCTCTTAAGTATTCTAGAGCAATTGTACATGGACCAAATACTAAGAAAATTATTCATTTATTTGTCTGTTTTAGATATTTTAGTAAGCATGCATTTATTATACAATATGTCTCAAACATAAATAAAGTTGATTTATACTTACAAAGTAGAAACTGGGGAAAAAGTGAAGTAACTAATTTCCACTACCACAAAGAGACAACACCTTAGGCTAAAATTTTCTACATTTTTTTAATTTAAATTTTCCCTAAAATGAATGATTTCTTAAGCTCTTTATCACAGCATAACATACATAGAATAGGAAATTAATTAAAGAAAATAACCACTTTTGAAAGCTGATATTGTGGTTTGGGTTTTATTGCTGTGAAGAGACCCAGTGACCATAGAAACTCTTAAAAAGAAAAAAATTACTTAGAGCTAGCTTACAATTTCAGAGGTTTAGTCTGTTATCATCATGGTGGGAAGCATATCACCATGTAAGCAGACATGGTCCTGGGGACAAAGATGAGAGTTCTGCATCTTGATCTGAAGGCAGCAGAAATAGACTTTCTGACTACTAAGAGAAGCTTGAACATAGGAGTTCTCCCAGCCATCTCCATAGTGAAACACTTCTTCCAAGGCTACACTGACACCTACAAGGCCACACCTCTCCCTATAAGCCAAACATTTAAACACATGGGTCTATGGGGGTTGCACATAATCAAAGCACCACATTCCACTCCATGACCCCATATGCTTATACCCATTACATAGTACACAAGGCATTCAGTCCAGTGTCAAAAGTCCTCAAATCTTTCACAGTTTAAATAGCTTAAACAATGTTTAAAAATCCAAAGTTCAAAGTCTCTTCTGATATTTTTATAATCTCTTAACTATAATTTCCTATAAAATCAAAATAAAAAAATTCATCACATACTTCCAACAAATGAGGAGATAGGATACATATTATCTTTCCAAAAAGTAGAGGAGGGAGCATAATGAGGAAACATTGGACCAAAGGAAGACCAAAAAAGCCAGTTGGACAAATTCTACATCTCCATGTCTGACATCAAAACACTCTTTAGATATCTATCTACTTTCAACATTGTTGACTGTAATGCACTTCTTTCTTTTTGACTTGTTTCACATCCTGTTAGCAGCTTTCCTCCTTGGAAGGAATTTTATGGCTCTAGCATTTCTAACCCCTTGGGGTCTCCAAGGCAATCCAGACTTCACCTTTCCATCTTAACACAATGGCCTCTATGGGCTTCCATGCAGATACACCTCTGCCATACACTTGACCTCAACAGGTTTTCTTAGTCGCAGAAGGAGATTGCATAATCCTTTTCTTCTATCCTTGACCCTGAAGTCAAAAATCACATTTCTGAATCTACCAAGTTCTGCTGTTTGCTGGCCCTAGAACATGGCCCTCTTGTTCAATTACATCTTAACCAGCTTTCTGTTTTCTGTGATTTCTATCACTGCCTAGGCTCAGCTGTCCTGGAACTTTCTCTGTAAGTCAGACTGGCCTTGATGTCAGATTTCTGCTTGCCTTGGCCTCTAGAGTACTGGGTAGAATTAAAGGCATGTACTTCCACACCAGCTATGAGTTATCATTATCATTATCATCATTATCATTATTCCTTTTTACAAGCTGGAAGGTTAGCTGCTGGGCGGGATCCTTTCCAATGGTCACCACTCTATTTCTTTTAATATCTTTATTATGTTTATCTCCTTGAACTGGGGATTTACTTTGATTCTATTTACTGGTGTCTTTTCTCCTAGAACCATGCATTTTATATTTTTCCTTGCTCAGCTTGCTTCTTTTCATCAAAACACTCTTCATATGAGGAAACATTAGTAACCACAGGACAAAGTCTATACAAGACTGTTTTGAGATTTCCTTTGCCAGGGCAATTAACCTAAGACGCTTCACTTTAGCATCAGGAAAACTTTTCAGACAAAGTCAAAAAGTAGCCAAATTCTTTACCAAAATATCACAAGAACAGTCTCTAAGCCAGATACTAACATCCTTCTCTGAAACTTCTTGAGCCAGGCCTATAGAGTTCAAATCACCCTTAGCGCCACTATCTTCTATGTTTCTACTAGGATGGACCATTAAGCCCCACTTTGCTTTTCTAATCCAAAGTTCTAGAATTCACAATCCTCCAAACAAAAATAGGACCAGGCTTCTCACAGCAATACACTATTCCTGATATCAACTTCTGTCTTAGTTTGGGTGTCATTGCTGTAAAGAGACACCATGACTACAGTAGTTCTTATATAGGAAAACATTTAAAAGGACTAGCTTACAGTTTCAGAGGTTTAGTTAATTATTGTTATAGAGGAAATCACGGCAGCATGCAAACAGACATGATGCTTTTGAAGATGAGGCTCTACATCTTGATCTAAAGGTAACAGAAATAGACTGTATGTCAGACTTGGCATACTGTGAGCATTAGAGAGCTCAAAGCCCAACCCAACACTGACACATTTCTTCCAACAATACCACACCTCCTGCAACAAGGTCACATCCTAATAGTGCCCCTCCCTATGGACCAAACACTCAGATGCATGAGTCTATGGAAACCATACCTAATCAAATCATCACAATTGGCACGGTCTATGGACCTGAGAAATATCTGATATTCTGCAATGGAATGCACATCAATAAAAAGGCAGATATCAAATTATATTTTGCCAATCTTAATATATTGCTAAGAAACAGCACTAATTCCACATCACAGTCATTTGCCTCCTAGTTTCCCCTTTACTAAAAGTAATGTGAGAAGCATTATATGGTATCTCACAGAAATACACCACCTTGCACTAGAATATGACAATTGAATCTATGCTCCTCTGTCTCCATCACCACTGGCCTCCTTTCCAAGTCAACAAACTATAGAAAAGGGGGATTTTGAAATTTCAGAACTTTTGCGATTGGGTTACCTCACTCTGGATGATATTTTCTAGTTCTATCCATATGCTTAAGAATGTCATGAAGTCATCATTTTTAATAGCTGAATAGTACTCCATTGTGTAAATGTATCACATTTTCTGTATCCATTCTTCTGTTGAAGGACATCTGGGTTCTTTCCAGCTTCTGGCTGTTATAAATAAGGCTGCTATGAGCATAGTGGAGCATGTGTCCTTATTACATGTTAGAGCATTTTTTGGGTATATGGCCAGGAGTAGTATAGCTGGGTTCTTAGGTAGTACTATATGTAATTTTCTGAGGAACCACCAAGCTGATTTCCAGAGTGGTTGTACTAGCTTGCAACCCCACCAGCAATGGAGGAATGTTTCTCTTTCTCCACATCCTTTCCAGCATCTGCTGTCACCTGCATTTTAGATTTTAGCCATTCTAACTTGTATGAGGTAGAATCTCAGGGTTGTTTTGATTTGTATTTCCCTGATAACTAAGGATGTTGAACATGTCTTTAGGTGCTTCTTGGCCATTCAATATTTTCAGTTGAAAATTCTGTTTAGCTCCATGCCCCACTTTTAATTGGGTTATATTGTTCTCTGGAGTCTAACTTCTTGAGTTCTTTGTATATATTGCATATTAACCTTCTATTAGATGTAGGATTGATAAAAAGTATCATCCTGAGTGAGGTAACCAGATTGTAAAAGAAAACATATGGTATGCATTCACTGATAGGTGGATATTAACCCCAAAACTCCAAATAACCAGGATATAATTCACAGACCACATGAAGCTCAATAAGAAGGAAG
>JADRCC010483786.1:0-10776 GCA_019843855.1 Hylomyscus alleni
TATTTGTTTTTATTTTAATGTTTTTGTTAAATCTTCGTAAGTTTCATTCTCTGTGTTTTTAAATTATATATTTCATATTTTGAGATAACTACATAATTTTCCCCTTTCCTATCCTCCCTCCGAAAAATCCCAATTATACCCCATCCTTGCTTTTTCAAATTCATCATCTCCTTTTTATATTATATAATCTTTTTACATTATATATGCAGCACACACATACATACATATATACACGTAAATAGGACTTGCCCAGTTGTATACGTTCATGTATGTTTTCAGGGCTGACCACTTAGTTCTCCCATTCTCTGCATTCCTCAGTTCCCTGGTGTTCTTTGTGTAGGTTGAAGCCTCCTGGGTTCCCCCTACCTCTTCACTCACTGCCTTGGCTGAGAGGACTTTGAAGATGAGGCTCTGGAACAGCCAGAGACCTAGTGATCGTGTCTCTCTGTGAGCTTTCCTAGAGAAACACGTCTAAGTCCCATGATGGAGCTTCCTGGGAGTCAGTGTTGCATGAGATTTAGGCAGAAGCTGTAGAGTCAATATGATCTGGTCTCAGAGGTCACATTGTGTCACCTCCATATCCTGATGTAGAGGTCAGTGAACTATCACCCGGAAGCTAAACCCTGCCTGCCCTGTTTTGTCTGCCCTCTGCGCAGCACACAGCAGCACCCAGGAGCCCACTAAGCTCAGCCCTGGCAATGCTTTGCTGACAGGTCTCTATAGCCCTAGTTTTCTCATACTTTGAGGAAGAGGTCTCTAAAACCTCCTAAAGTCAAAATAAATGAATTCAGACCCTATGAGTTTCATCTTGTGAGACGTTAAAAACTTAGCTGTTATAGATATTCAATCCATTTTTAATGTGAAGCAGTTCTTTATGTCAACAATCAATAAGACAAGCACAGCTTGGAAATTTATAAGTGAGCATTGTTCCATATTTCAAGTTTGGAGGGATAGCTTTGCAATTTATGAAACTCCCCAGCCTTCTTCTCGTAGGAATACAGAAATGTCTCTTTTTTTGCCAGGAGTCTATAAATTTCCAGCTTCCCCCATATATCCACTCTCAGCTTTCCATGTGCTTTCAGTGATTATTAGAACAAAGACAGGTCTTTCTGCAGTGACAGGGTCTTAGAATTAAATGTATAGTAGCAAAAAGGACACTGTAAGATTTTTACGGAGTTCATTTTTTCTTTAGAGGAAAAAAAGAACTTTATTTTACCCTGGGCATTTGGCCCAAACCCTGAAGACGAGTGATATCCACAGAGTTTGAAAACACTCTGCACAATCATTTCTGTTATAATTACTGGACTGGATTTTCCCCTTTGATCTGAAACTCTTCAAACCTGATGGTATCAATTTTCTCAAGTTCTTGAAGGATTTTGAACTTTGGGGAAATCTTGGACCCTGCTGAAGCTGAATTTTCAGTGCTTGATGTGAGTCGGGTAAAAACGCGCATCTTCCAAAGGAAGGACAGTATCACCTGGCTGCAGGCCCAAGAAGTAGAGGAGCAAAACCTGGCAATGTTGAAGGACGCACCCCGCCCGCATGTCCTGACCTCTGATATGGCTGGCAGGGCAGGTCCTGGTTCACCCCATAGAACTGCCAGCCGCCTTGGCAAGGAAGCAGCCCCATTGAAGGAAAATGTTTTGGGTTCGAGGCATACCCAATGATCCGTTGTCACTAGGATTGATTATAATGGTGCCAATTACTTCTTAACAGTTGGTCTGTACTGTTACTCCCTAACTGGAGTCATCTGAATCCATATCTTTGGAATCTCTTCCAAAATGTCTTTCCTGGAAACCTTAAACCAGGCCCAGGTCCTCTTCCTGTTGTGTGGAAAATCCACAGCTGCCAAAAAGCGATTGGCGTGCCAAATTTTCCCTCTTTGGAGGCCAATTCTTTAGCATTTGCAGATCCCTTGAAAAGCACAACAGCTCCCCCAAAGCACCCTTCTAGGGTATTCATTGGGTTGTGAGTACTAGAAATTTCTCTTTCAGGCTGTAATGCATTTGCAGGGTGAGAGTGCCCACACATCCTCTTCCTAAAGCCACAGAGCAGACTGCGTTCTACCTGCTCTAGGTACCGCAGCTCCCCACTTGGCAGGGACTCTGTACCTTGCTGCTGACTGACAGGCACCCCAATAATATTTTTAATATTATTAAATATTATATTATAAATTATATAAAATATATAAATTTTATATTATAAACTGTAAAGAAAATGTCAAGACATGTAATATGGTGCCAGAGAAAGTCCCTAGGATGTCTGGAAAGTAATAAGCTATCCAAACCAAGGGAATGTCCAACATTTGGTAAATGCTATCTCAGAAGGTAGTCATGAATCATTCTTAGTCATTCTGACTTTTGGGATAGGGGGTAACATCTATGTCTTAGGGTTTCTATTGCTGTGATGAAACACTATGATCAAAAACAACTTGAGGAGGGAACCTCACAGCTTATATAAGCTAAGCTTATACTAAGAAAACACCCCCTTATACTAAGGGATGCTAAGGCAGGAACTCAAGCAGAGCTGGTTCCTGGAGGCCCAAGCTGGTCAGAGGCCTTGGAGGTAATGCTGCTTACTGGCTTGCTCCTCGTGACTTGCTCAGCCTGCTTTCTTATATTACCCAGGACCACCAGCTCAAGAGTGGCACTGTCCACAGTGAGCTGTGCCCTCCCACATGAATCATCAATCGTGAAAATGCCTAATAGGCTTGCCTACAGACCAATCTAGTTGGGGGTGTTTTCTTAATTGAGGTTCCCTCTTCCAAAATGACTTTAATTAATATCAAGTTGACATAAAACTAGTCAGTACGGTATACACTCCCAGAAATTGTAAAGACCTGTTTGATCGATCTCCGTAATGGAAGAGTTGAAACCAAACCACCACGTTTTCCTAGACTCCGATCAGGTGAGTCAGATTCTCAGGAAAAGATGGACAATTAGATTTTACTCAGCTGAGGTGTTGGCTGAGACCTCAGGGGAGGTAGAGTCCTACCTAACCCATACGGGATAACAGGAAGTTCACAAGGCTGTAAGCAGACTGGTAGCTTACTAAGAGCTGTGGAGCAGATGGCTTTGCTTTCATTATAATAGAAGAACATAGTAACTTATAAAAGAGACAGTTTCTAAGTATGTGTATGTGTGTGTATGCCTGCACGCATGCGTGTGGCCATCTATGTTCATAAAAGTAAATTGCAGGAGTCATGACAGAAGCCAAAGCAAAGTTAGTGCCCACGCCAAGGACCGGCCCGTGTTGCATGAGTGTATTCCCAGGGTTTCATGGAGTAGGCAGGAAGATACTTTTGTTGTGTTTATGTTCTGTCTTGCTGACACATCACCTGGGTGATGTGGGTTTTTTTTGGGGGGGAGGGACAGTTAGGCACAGCAACTCTGCCCATGTTAGAAGATGTTTTTGTAATGTGGTAAGTAACATAAATCTCTTCCATTAGTTAACCTGTCTTCACTATATAATTTCTCAGACCCCCAAACTCTTTGCTGGGTCACACATACCCACACCCACACCTACACCCACACCCACATCCACCCCCCCCACACTTTTAAGAAATTTCCCCCATGAGAGAAACTCATCCTGCCTCCAGTCAGTTCACGTCAAGCTTTGTTGATGACAGATCACCTGGATCACCAAATTTCAAACTCAGGCACCCCTCCCCCACCAACTAAAGTACTTGGTGTTCCTGTTTCTTGGCTGCCTGTAAGTCTAGACTAAGCCAGGGTTCTTTAATTTGTGGTGTCTCTAATCCTGATCCTAATTATCTTGTAGAAAGTGGTGCTGGCCCTCCTACCAAGCATCCACACAGTCTGGACCTACGCTATCAGGAATCCACATTTTAATGGCTAGTGACTTTGCTCCTATTGAAAGAATGGGGAGTTGTGTGCACCGGGGGAATCTGTTGTTAAATGTAGGCAAAGGCAAGAGCACAAGATATTGATTAAAAAACATGACTGCAGCCTCTTATACCTGTGCATCAAGGCGGATGTCTAATATGGCTCTGCTCCAACCCTAACCTGCCCCTCCAGAGTACCAGCTATTGGAGCTTGTGCAAGAGTTTCCCTGCTGGTCTTAAATCTTTACTTTGGTCCTTTATGAACAAACAAAAACACAAGATCTCCAGGGGAATTTCCATCATATTCTAGAATTCAGTTCTCCTGATCATATGACTCTTCAAATCCAGTCTAATTATCTTTGGAACACTGAGTGTCAGCATCTATTCTCAAAAGAAGCTAGCATCCATGGGTAGTGGACATATATGCTAAATTTCCTGCTTGGTAAGAATGCTCTATGTCTGGGTGCCTTCTAGTGAGATGGGGTTTTGTTTTGGGTCAGGCTGGACTGGATCTCCATTAATCCTCCCGTTTCTGCCCCCTAAGTGCTGAGTTACAAACATACACCCCCACTTCCCCTGTTCCCTTCAGTGCTAATCCTGGGATTCGTCAGGACTACCTGTCTCACTTCGGGTAGGTTAAAGTTCTAAAAGCTTCATTGCAGACAGAGAAGATTATATTAGCTTTTGGGGGCAAAAGGTTCTCTTTGAGAGAATTTCAGTGGGTCAGGATTGTTCCAAGTCATTTGACATTTTCTTTTAATCCATTGAAACATTGGAGAATGTTCCATTTGAATTAGAGTATTTAGAGCCTAGTTGAAGCAAAAGTGACCTTATATTTTTGGTTGTGAGCCTAGTCTTTAACGGCTGAGCCATCTCTCCAGCCCAAAAGTGACCTTTCTTGGGTGGCTGCAGGCTAGACTAGTTTCCCTTATCTGTACCCTACTCATTGTCCAGTGTCCTGAGGTTTCCCTGAGATCCAAATGTGTACTCTGAGGGGCATAGCAAAAGATGCCGATTCTTTTGCAGCAGTTCTTATCTGATACAAAGAGCACTTTCTTCATTTTACCAGCTAATGTATGGTCTACCAGGAGGATGAGAATGAACAAGAATCTCTGTGCATGGCTGTTATTCAGGACAATGTTCCACACCATCTGAAGTCAGAGTTCATGCTTGCTTGAAGCATCACATTAGGAACAAGATATCCACACTTAGATAGAGGGATATTCAGGGAGCCTCAAGAAACCTAGTGAAGTCACATACATCCTTACACCATTTTTAAACAAAACAAGCCTTACCATTTTATTCTCTCATATTTACTGAATGTAATCACAATTTATTTTCAGAAGTCACTCCAGATATAATCGTGAGTAGCACAGCAGTTGTGCCGACCTGGGCTTTTGGCACAATAAACCCAACTGTGACATTTGAGACAGTGAGTGTTAGGAAACCGGGGTCACAAGAAGAAGTGTCCCTCTAGTTTTCCAATATGAATACTCTATTTGCATGTATGCTTGCATGACAGAAATGGACATCAGATCCCATTGTAGATGGTTGTCAGCCGTTATGTGGTTGCTGGGAATTGAACTCAGGACCTCTAGAAGAGCAGCTGATGCTCTTATCTGCTGAGTCATCTCTCCAGCCTGCCCTTCCAGTTTTGACTACTCTCTCCTTATCAAAATGTCGGCATAATTAACCAGGTCACTTGTAAAAGAATTGTACTGCTTTTTCTAGGTAACATGTCACAAATGAGACTGTTAAAAGTGGTTAGTAATCTATGCCTGAGAGACAATCCCTTAGTGACCTACGAATAAGTCACTAAAGGTATTGGGCAATATTTTGTCTCTACAGCTTGTCCTACTCCAGCTAAAATCGATACAATGTAACTTTTTTATAGTTCTGACTATATGGGAGAGTGGCATGGCAGAATGTGATTTCCCCAATATGGAATCTTAGCTGCAGATTAATTAAGAGCCCCCATATCGCTTACGTAGTTACTGCCCAGGCAAATAGGTACGCTCCTCCTCTTTTAACCCCCAAGCTTGACTCTCTTTAAGTGAGCCAGATCTTTCTGCTTAGTGGACAAGCTCACTAACTTTCCTCTGCTGACTCATCCAGAATCTCTTCCTGTGGTGGAAGTCAAGGACCTGAGCGGAGGCCCCGGGAGGCTCCAAGGGACTCTTCAGGCTGCAGCGTTGGCAGTGGGCACTGCTGAGTTGCATTTTTCTACTGCCAGCGACACACTGACCTTGGCAGGGTGTCTTCCCATCGTTGGCTGCTGCCTTTAAATGAATGGCAGTCCTCTGAGATCTTAGCTTATCAAAATAGCTTTACTCAGAAGCCAGAGTTTAAATTCAACTCCAAATCAGGCAACCAGGACAGAGTCAGGCAGCCGCCACATTCCACTTTACACCCATATCTCACCTTATAACAGAAATGCTCTTTCTTGTCATAGCTTTCTACCCCTAGCATGTTACTATGTTCATTTTTATGATAAATGAACCTTTCTCGTTTTTCTAGGAAAATATTTCTTGTCAGAAACTGTGGAGATTTATGTCAGAATTCTACTTTTTTTTCTTTTACTGGACATTTTTAAGAAAGCATGTTAGATTCCTAAATTTTCAGGAAATGTGTCATAAGATTAATTTTTAGTGCTGATGACAGTGGGGACTATAGCCTTCGGAAGCTGCGGCTGTGTGGCTTCAACTCTGTCCCTATAGCAGCCGAGGTCCTGGGGATTAAACATCCCTGACTTTTGTGAAGTATCAGCAGCTGTGCACATGTAAAAATAAACATCTCTCTCTCTCTCTGAAATAGGAGCTCACACAGGAAATGAATATCGGTGCGTTGCTGTATATCATCTGCACTGTCCAGAGGAGCGGAGTTGCATCCTCGTTAATCTGTGTTGAGTAAAGAAAGAAAAGGGCTGTCTAAGGCCCTCCCCACAGATGCAGCCAAACCCCAGCCAGGAAGACATAGCTACAGCTGAAGGCGATGCTTCCTGTCAGACAAGTGCTCGGCCACTGAACTACATTCTTAGAAAATCGATGTCTTGAATCCGAGGCTGTGTTATAAAACTAGCTTTCTCAGGTCCTTACTCCTGTCTGCCACTCATTAATGAGGTTTGTCCACGAGTCTGAACCTGTTTCAGCATAGGTGCGGATCCGCTAATAAAATCCAGACAGCTACTCGACACAAACTAATTCTTTTTTTTTCTTTTTTTCTTTTTAATGAACAAACAAAAACAACAAGAACAAACCCCTGTTGCCTCCCCCCTCCCCATGCCTGCCACCCCACCTTCTCCCCCTTATCTGCCCTGTCCTTCCCCTACACTGGAGCACAGAACCTTCACAGTGCCAAGGGCCTCTCCTCCCATTGCCAGGCGAGTGATCACAAAGGATCCACGAGATTCAAGGACATAGATTTGCTGAGAATGTAGTTCAGTGGTAGAGCACTTGCCTGGAATCCACAAAGCTGTGAGTTCGATCCCCAGCACCACAACTAGGTAAATAGCTTCGCTTTCACAAAGTTCACAGGTAAAATGGGTAGCTGCTAAGTTAAATTTCAATGAAAGCCAATAATTTTGCTTTTTCACGGTTTAACAAAGCTAAAGAAAGAAAGAAGGAAAGAAAGAAAAAAGAAAGAAAGGAGAAAGGAAGGAAGGAAGAGAGAAGGAAGGAGGAGAGGAAGAAGGAAGGAAGGAAGGAAGGAAGGAAGGAAGGAAGGAATTAAGTTATTCCTTGTCCATCTGACAATGTGAAGAACACTTTATTCTTGAAGATTTGTTCCTGAAGACAGAACCAAGGGATGGTTCTTAAGATCCCAAGTTGGCTCTTGATTGGCAGTGTTAGGAGTTACAGGGACTGACAGTGAGAAGGGAGCCACAGAGGACGGAGAGCTAGGTAGGTGCATGGAGGGAATGTTGTAGAAAAACTGGTTTGGACTTTTGCTATCCCACCAGAGGTTTTTAGCCTAGGTCTGCAAAGTTTGCATTCACTTAGGTATTAATTAAGCTACTGTCAGATGCCTCTCTCAAAGACAGATTAACTGGGTCAAACATTGCTATGCTTTTTATTAAAAAAAATCATAGCACTGCTAAAGGAGTTAAACATAAATAATTTCCAGAATTTTCCCTAAGTTCAAAGAACTTAAGCTTAACTAGATATTTAAAAAAATACACGCTTAGGGTATAATAAATTATGTTTCATAGTATTTGGTTATTTCTCCTCACTGACTAATGTTATTCTGTATACTTCGTTTTTATCCACACCATAGTTAGAATAAACAACTGTAATAACTTTATAATAGTTATATTAATAATAAAATAATTATTATTTGAGTCAGGATATTGTTATGTAACCCAAGTTGGCCTTGAACTCATGGAAGTCCCCCTGCCTCAGACTTCCAAGTACTGGGATTACAGACATGTGTGCTAACATACTCAGTTCAGAAAAGAATTTTCCAAATTCAGCCTATGTGATTCTTTTTTTAAAAAAAACCTACAATTTGTAATTTAATCTTATTATTTAATTTGCTGTTGTTGCAAATTTCATCTTTTACTTTGTGGGTCTAAGTAACAAATGGGTATCAATGGTAATTGAAAATTTGATTAGGTAAAAAATGATCAAGTATTGCTATCTTTTGTCCCTACTTTTTTTTCTTCTTGAACTTAAGCTTTAAGGGCTGGATTCACAGTTCCAGAATCTTTAGCATCAGTGTTAGACATCAAAGTCACCAGATTACTGTCTGTTATTTTCAAATAACTTACTTTAGGCTCCCTTTTCCAGAGCCCCTGCGTATGTCCTAGAGTCTGGGAGCTGTTTTTCTTCTTCAATGGGAGAATAACAGAGGAAGAATATGCCTTGATTAGCTTTGGATGGGTGATTTCTGTACATCAAGTTGGTTTGTTCCAGTGCAGATGTTACAGCATATGAGAGAGCATTTGAAAGTGTGGCTAGCATTTAGATCAGTGGATTCAGGGTACAGACTTCATCTAGTCAGCTGGGGACTAGCATGTCAAGACTGACAGTATCTCAAGGAGAAAGAATTCTCAGACTGCAACATGGAAACCCAGCCTGAGCAGCCTGTGGCCCTGCCCTGGGAGTTTTGGATTCAAGACTGGCAACCACAGTTTCTAACCTGAATTTTTAGCCTACCACGCTGCCCTACAAATGTTAGATTTGCCAGATCCAGAAATTTCCTAAGCCAGTTCCTGAAGAATCTCAGGCCCACTTCTCTGGAGAGCCATGACTAATACAAACCTCCTAATAAGAACGTTACCATTCTACCCTTACCTTTACCTTGGGTTTTTTTTTTTTTTTTTTTTTTTTTGACACCAAGTTTCTATGAATCGTATACTTTCATCTATTTGTAAAACATTCTCTGGGGCATCATGGGTTTTCTTGGCTCTAACAGTTGTCTATTGTTTATGGCTTCTTATTTTCTGAAGGCTGTTATTCCTTTATCTTTTGTAGAAAAAAAAAGGTAATGCTAGAATACAAATAGAAGGCCCCAAATTATGAGCATTTACATAACAAAATCATAAGAAGGAAGTCTTATTGTTTGCAGTTGGCACTCTCAGAGGTACGGCAAGCCTTGAGAATTACCTACTTAGTAAAGTTCATTCCCTCCTTTTAGGATACAATTCACTGTGTCTGCGGAAACGTGAACCAAGAGGAAGAAGGTTATTTAGGTGAATTTAAGATTAAAAACCCCACAAAACTACATGATTAATATCAGGGGTGATGGCAAAATATATGCTGGATGGTGATAGTGATAAGTAAGCTGGGAGTTTCTATAGCTTTTCTTCTGACTGGCTGGCAGCATGGAGAGCCGCTGAGTGCATTAAGTCCTGTTAGTCTCTTTTCATTGCCTATGGTCGCCTTTCCTACGGCCTTTCTAGAACTGCCATGAAGTCCTTTCTCATAGGAATCTCATGTGAGTCCAACAGTAGTCAAGTGGCAAGTAGATGCCTCTTTGAGTCTTGGTGATATAAACACACAGAAATGATTCAGTCCACGAGGAATGAAAAGTATCCGTTTGGCTCTTCAGTGCGTGGAACAGAAGTTTACAGGAATCAGCAACTTTTGTCTTCGTACCAACCACATGTAAAATACCTTAGTCAAGCTTTTTGGGATGGGGGGAGGGCAACTAATAGGGCTGGAGAGATGATTCTGTCGATGAAGCATGTGGACCTGAGTTTGAATCCCCAGCACCTATGCAAAATAAAATAAGTGGACATTCCTTGCCTGTGGTCCTAGCCCTGGGAAGGCAGAGTCCAGAGGGCTTGCAGGTTGGTTACACTAAATTGGTGAGCTCTGTGTTCAGCTAGAGACCTTGTCCCCCAAAACAAGGAAGAGAGCAATTGAAGAAGTTGATATTGCTCTCTGTGTCTTTGTGTTTGTCGTCTCTGTCTGTTCCTGTTTCTCTGTGTGTCTGTGTCTCTGTTTCTCTCTCTCCCTCCCTCCCTCCCTCTCTCTCTCTCTCTCTCTCTCTCTCTCTCTCTCTCTCTCTCTCTCACACACACACACACACACACACACACACCTGAAAAGCAATCAGCCAGAAGAAAACAGACCTCCACATCCTCAGTTTTGTTATTTCTGGTTTGTTGTTGCTATTTTTCCTGAGACAGAGTCTCTCTGTGTAGCCCTGGCTAGATTAGAGCTCACTGTGTGGACCAGGCTGGTATTGAATTCACAGAAACCCACCTGTCTCTGTTTCTTGAGTGCTAGGAAGCTGTTGGATTCTGGATATAGTTTAAGTAGGCACATTCCCTGGGGATTTGGTGTGAGGCAAGGAAATGCGAAGAATCAATAATGAGTCTACTAATGGCTGCTTGCTCCCTGTGAGGATAGGGTTGTCTCAGCTCAATAGGAGGAGCCAGGGAGGGGTAGGGTTGGCAGGAAAGATCAGAAAGCCAGTTTGGAGCAGGC
>JADRCC010483852.1:0-10204 GCA_019843855.1 Hylomyscus alleni
TTCTCTCTTGCTGCCTGGGGCTCCATGCTATTTCTATGCAAATAACAACCTCGTGGTTTATATCTTATTATTTCCACCGGAGCTGCAACGACATGACCTGAGACGTGTAAGAGGTGGGATGGGGGTGGGGGGTGGTGGAAAGGAGAGAGAGAGAAAGGCAGAAAGGGAGAGAGAGATGGAGTGGGTGTTCACTCAAGTGTGAAAAAATATTGTCAGGAGTGAGCGTCAAGAACAAAAAAAATTGCAGGGATAACGTGTTTATTTCAGTCCCGCCACCCCACCCCACCCCCACCCCTTGCAAACAGGCACCTTTTAAAATTCATTGGGCATCGGGCGATCACGCACAATCCATCTGCTCGCACTTTATCATTTGCATTTCATGCCTCCTGGCTTCTGATGTGCTGATACTTTGATGCAGTCAGGAGACTCGCATTATCATTATTTCAATTTCCAAAGGGGTCAACGGGATCAGCACGTGCACACACAAAATCTTTTCTCCCCTATAACCTCTGTGCACCCCTTTCTTATTCTTCACCCCAATGTTTAACATAAAGGATACAGACTCCAAAGGTGAGCATTAGATGTTTACAGTCTAAAACTGTATAGAAGCCTGCACAGACTGCCTACATTTTCACTCTACATATAGGTACATATAGGACCACAATGGTCAGGGCTTAAAAAGCAAGCTGCACAGTACTTCAAACACACAAAGACTTTCTCACGTGTGGACACTCGGGGAGGAGTGCATTCAGAAAAAGAAAGGAATCTACAATCAAGACCTAGAAACAAAGAGACTAGGAAGAGTGACTAGCACGAATGAGCCAGGAGTGAGATGGAAAGAAACGTGCAGAGAGAATGGTAAGTAGAGACTAGAGAGAGAGAGTAAGCATGTATGTGAGATGCTAGCATTCAGGAGTGAGCCAGAGGCAGCAATCTGAGCTGGCGCTCTCTGATAGCTTCCCTTTTCATTCCTGATAAGCATGGAGCTGAGAGGACATTCTTAATGAATTTGCATGAAATTGGGTATCTTCCAGCAACAAGACTTTGTAGTTAAGAGGTGCAGACATGAAGATAGTATAGCAGGTGGAGCAGGATTAGGTAACCTCTACAAAGAACACTCCCTTCAACTAAAATGAGCACGTCCTTCTGGGAAACCTGAGCACTGTTAAACTATAACAGAGCCTCCCTCAGTAACCAGGCTTTTCTCTAACAAACAGCACTGTAGGCTACAGAAGAGGAGAATACTGAATTTGATCAGAACAGATTTTTAAGACAAAACCACTACTGCTTTCTTCTTGGCACAAATGAAATTCAACTAATAAGATGCTAGCAAATCCCTCAAAACAGAAAACCTTTGCTGTTTAACAATCTTTGTGTAACATACTGGAGTAGTGGAGGCACTAATATAAACCATATATACTTCAGAAACATACTCTGACTACATATGAAAACATCACAGAAAAACAAGGGTATGTATATCATCTTAAAAAATCTGTACTCATAGAAAATGGTGTCTAAAATTCTCTTCAGTGTTCATCAAAACCTCATGCTTAGATAATAAGCAAAGGAACAATTAACAAAATTAAGACTCTCAGCAGTTCTGCCCACTGCGCAATCGGGTAGTGGCAGTCCTTCACTTCCATTTCCAGGCTGATACTACTCTGCCTTTCCTTAGAGAGAAAAGCAAACCCTGTGACTTCTGATATTCCCTCAAGCTAATTAGACAATGAAATTATCAACATTTTCTACACGGGAACAATAGGATTGACCAGCTTGTCTCTATTCTGTCATTCAAAAATCAAATCTTAAAAAGCACTTCTACTATACAAGTGTTCTTTTTTAGAGGTATATTTAGAAATTTCTCAAAACAGCAAACTTGTACATTCTCAACACCTCACTAGTATTCAGTTCACACTGCAAAGCCAGCATCACAACACAATATCCAATACTACGTGGCATGTGTACAGCTCTACAGGCTGTCACCAAGCCATGTAAGGGAGAGCTAGGAAAGCACACACTTTGTGCTAAGTACCTATGTATTTTTCTTTAATGTCACAAAATCAGGATGCAAATTAATACCTCCCTTTAACAGACAAGAAAGCCGAAGAGCTAAAGGGCTCCATAACTTGTACAGTAGAAGCCATCTAATTTCAAACTATTCCATTTCACATATGTTTCCTGCTCTGGAGGGAAAACCAAGTTCTGATGCTTAAAAGGGTGTGTGTGAAAGGAAGGGGGGGAAGGAGGAAGGGAGGGAGAGAGGGAGAGAGGGAGGGAAGAAGGAATGAGTGCTTCGTGATCTTGGTTAGTTTCACTCTTCTGCGCAGTAGCCTCACCACCCCTCCCCCCTTTCTCTGTGTCATTCCTTCTGCACAATCCATCTGTAGAACCCAGTCATTTCACTGTTCATTGTTTACCGAGCTCTTCCACTATACAATGTTCTTTTTCAGAGGTATGTTTAAAAATTTCTCATAAAATTGCACATTCTCAATACTTCGAACCAGTGCTAATCCATATTGTAGAGTCAAAAAACAGAAGCCAGTACACTTAGAACCTGACAGCTTCCTGCACTGAGAACAGGTCTCCTTACATGTCAAAGGCCGGAAGAAAACAGAAGCATTCAGTTTTCAGTCTTTCTAGAAAAGGACTAGAATATGACTTCTTTGGAATAGAGGTTTATATAGTTTGCTTACTAATGTATATTTTATATATACATTATATATAACATGTAAATATTTTGATATATATTTTATATGTAAATATATACAAACACAAGACTTAAAGTCATACTGGTATATAAATAGTTATTCAAAGATTTGTTCCACCGGGCGGTGGTGGTGCACACCTTAAATCCCAGCACTTGGGAGGCAGAGGCAGGCGGATTTCTGAGTTTGAGGCCAGCCTGGACTATAGAGCGAGTTCCAGGACAGCCAAGGCTACACAGAGAAACCCTGTCTCGAAAAAAAAAAAATTTGTTGAATGAACGAATGAATGAATGAATGAATGAATGAATGAATGGATAAGTAAGTCAACTTACTTAGAGGAGACACACTAAGGAAGGCATGGGCTGAAGGCTGCCCTCTAGTCAGAACCTTGAATTGAAAAGTCATACTTTTTCATTATTAAATAATCTCATATACATGTACCAAATCCTGGCAACTTACTTTGTTGAGGGCACCAGCTCCTGTTAGAATTAAGTGAGAATTCTCAACCTGGATGGTTCTTTGTCCTAGCCGGACAAGGTAAGCCCCAATACCAATGGCCCGGCATGTAACCTTAAAAAAAGAATAAAATTTGCATGTCACATATTTATGTACTTTCCCAAGCTGTAAAAACAAAGGTACAAATGAGATATATAAAATTCTTATGAACATTAATATTGCTTTTTATGACGTCTAATGACAATACAACCCCCACCCAATCCAACTTCCAGGCCAAATAAAGGACAAAATTCACTGAATAATGAGTATTAGATACCCCAGGAGTTGTGGTTCTTTTATTTGCCCATTTCACAGATGCCTGCTCTTCCTACAACATACACAAGTAAAGTACTAAGAAGAAATTCAAACTTAGAAATCTGGTAGAATATTTGGAGAAATAAGAAATGAAATTCACTGTTGAAAGAGCCTACATTTGGGAAAATTTAGTAGTTTATATCATCTTGTCTTGTCATTTATTGTGTATAATTATGATAAATTTGTAGATATATCATATCAGGAAGTATTTCAGGCCCAACAGCAGTGAGGAAGGGCAGAAATAAACCCAGCCAGACCATCATACCTTGTGGGCAATGGAGGATGTAGCTCTGTGGTAGAGAACACCTGTCTAGACCATGTGAGACTCTGGGTTCAAGCCCAGCATTGAAAGAAAACTTCATTCTAGGAATATTTACCAGGCTGATGGTGATGATCTCATCATAAGCCAATGAGGATTCCCCAGCAATCATTCCAGAACCCCGAAGGTTCTCTGCTCCAAGTCCTTCTTCTTTCCCAATAATATCTGTTATCTTGTACCTACGGCATATTCGTGCCAAATCACAAAAGTTAAACACAGTAATAGGAACTCATAAGCAGAACCACCACCATTACGAGACTATTTAAGACTCTTTAGTTCTGTTCAGGTTAATTCCCAAGGGCCTCCATCTTAGCTTGGATCCTACTTTACTGGGGATGGTATTCTGTAACAGAAACAACCAAACTTGGAATTTAGTAGCTAGGTTAAGGCTTTCTGATTCAAATACTTGTGTGGCTCTGAAGATAATAATAACTTTTGTAAAACAGGGACAGTAGTCTCTACCTCTAAGATATGGAAGACATGATGGTTAAAGCAACAAGATGGCATGATACAGCTCAGATTTTAAAAGCCCTTTCTTACATCCTTGGACATATTCTTAAGGAAAAAAGCAGGCTCAACATATATCTCTAAAGTAAGTCACAACCATTAAATAATCTTAGACAATTTTATATAAAAATAAAAAACCACAAATAGAGAAATAGAGAGGAAGTGGAGATTATCATCTCTCTCCTTTTCAAAGATTAGAATAAAGATGAAAGTCAAAACAACGTATTCCCACTTACAAATAGCAAGTATACTGGTGAGGGTTCCTGGCTATAGTTCTCTGAAGGGAATGTGTGATGTATACAGATGTGAAATGCTGACTGAGTTACCCAGAAAGCATCCTGTGGGTCTAGTGGGAGTAACTTACTAGGAGGGACAGTTGACAATGGGAGATGGCAACAGAGCTAATAAAAGGGTATCCAGCACCACACATACACATGCTTGAATACACACACACATGTACATGGAAAGTACTGAGCTGGAAGTAGAGATGGGCATACATTACTAATTGTTCCTGGCACAGGGCAGGAATTGCGTTTTATTTTAACTTTTATGAGCTGAAATAATAAAGATAAGCACTGTATGGCAGGCAGTTCTTAACTACCTCAGCCCTGTGTTTTTCTGCTCCTTCCGTCTCTCCCTCCACCGACTTCACTGCTTTGTTTTAGCTGTGCTCCGAGACTGTATCTCTGTTTCTCAGATGCCTGTAGCTTTCTATTTTTAGCCTCTCCCAATATCAAGTTATCCATAATTCTTTTTCTCTATATATCTAGACTTCAGATTCTAGAGTTATGTTACAAATAAGCTAATCTTCCTTTAGAAAGAGACATGAAAAAGCTGGCAAAACTCCACCATACCCACACCCCGAGGTTCCAAGGCATCCCGAGGTGCCACAGTGAGCCCCTAGGGACACTGCAGTATATTTTTAGAAAAACACTATGACATGTGATATCTGTTAGACCCCAAGTGAATGATTAGCTTTAGGAAGTTCACAGCTTAACAAAAGATAGAATGTTGTCATAAGAAATGCAGCACTATCTTTATAAAGCCAGGTTTTTGCAGTTTCTGTGGAACAAACGCAAGTTTTGCACAAAAACCAAGGAAGAACAAGAAATAAGGGTGGTTATTTGCAAGGTAACTCCAAGGTCTGCAAGCACAGTATGACATTATTCTTCCGTTACTATAATTATTTAAGAATCAGCTAGGTACTACTCTCAGATGCTAGAGGTAAAGGTATAAGGGACAGGAGTTCAAGACCATCTTTAACTACACGGTGAATTCAAGGTTAGCCTGGGATTCATAAAACCCTCTTTCAACACTCCCTAAGAACCTACCCAGAAAACAAGAATGAAATACTCTTTTTTTCAATTCACATGGATTACTTTATCCAAGTGATCATTAACCGAAACATTTATGATGCAATTTGCATTTAACTACTTAAAAAAAAAACACATTAGGTATATGTTTAGTTTAGGGGTGCTGTGAAAAAATATTACAGACGTATTAAAGGTGCCATGAGCAGGGTGGTGGTGTGGCACATGCCTTTAATATCTCCACTGGGGGGCAGAGGCAGGGGGATCTCTAAGTTCCAGCACAGACAGGGTTACACAAGGAAACCCTGCTTTGGGGGTGGGGATGCGGGAAGTGCCATAAACTAAGGAAGTCTGAGAACCAATGGCATAACTTCTATGAAGAAAAGTATACACATCAGTAAATAGAAAAATATGCCATGTTTCTTTTTAGGGAAATTAAAGACAGATGTCAGGTCCTTATAAACTAATATATAAAACCAATACCATCCAAAGTAAAGTCATGATGGGAAGTTTCTGGTATTAAAAAATGTGTTAGGCTTGTTCTCCAGTACCACAAAAACAAAAAAACTAACAAAGGAGCACATCAGCTTTTACAACTTGGAAAAAATTAACATGTCCCACAGCAATAGTTAAAGTAGTATGGCAATGGCCCACGAATGCAAGAATTAGTCAATAATAGTAGCACAGTAATTAACATTCTAGAAAATATGTGCAAAGAAATGATCAGAATTCAGCCTCACTGGTAATCGGCAATGCAGGTAAAAATAGCAGTTGCTATCTTGTTTTTGGAGACAGGGTTTCTCTGTGTAGCCCTGGCTGTCCTGGAACTTACAGAGATCCCACTACCTCTGCCTCCTGAGCACTGAGATTAAAGGCATGTGCCACCACTGCCTGACTAACAATTGCTATTTTTGAGAAAATACTCATTTATTTATATGTGTGTGTAAATATATATATATATGTGTATATATATATATATTTATTTATTTATTTATTTATTTATTTATTTATTTTTGAGACAGGGTTTCTCTGTGTACCCCTGGCTATCCTGGAACTCACTCTGTGGACCAGGTGAGCCTCGAACTCAGAAATCTGCCGGCCTCTGCCTCCCAAGTGCTGGGATTAAAGGCGTGCGCCACCACTGCCCAGCAAAGATACTCATTATTACTAAATATAGTAATTACTGTTTTAAACAACAATCAGTGATACATTCAGGAAGAGGAAATCAGTGTTATCATGTACTTACTGACTGGGGATGCAAATCTTAGAAGGATAATTTGAGAAAAATTTAAAAACCTCTAAATATGGACTTTCTGATATGTAAACATCTAGAAATTTACCCAAAGGGTTATCAACATATCACCCCCAAAAGCTCTTATGAATGAAATTCTTGCAATTCCATGTGCAATTAATATACTGAATTATTTTATTCAAGTGATCAAGCTGTGAGGACAGAAACACTTGAAGCTGTTATATTTAACTACTTAAACAGAAACATTAGTGTATGTTTGATCTTATGGATAGGGTGCCAGGAACAAAGATTAGGGACAGTCCAAAAGTGTCAGTAAAGGAATATTCAACTCAGAGACAACAGGGAAAGACTGGAGATGGTCTGCATGATCTAAGATAGTATCTTCACTATGATAGAATATTATGCAACTATTAAACTTCATGTTTATTTCTGAAGGAAGCTTAGCTTTATATGTAACATAACTCTAATCTAAATATAAGAAATTGCCCTACAATAAATTTTAGTTCAAAGGATAAAAACACAAAACAACACAAAAACCTCTCATCTACTATAATCCCAGTTATATAGGGAACAAAAGCACCATGAATAGAGAAAAGGCAGTAAGAATAACATAAATTCCTAATTGTGCTTTAGGGTACGCCTGTGGTTGGTATTTTACTTTTTCTTCAGAATTATTTACACATTTCATTGTTTCTCAAAGAAGTAAATAATACAAATATTACCTAAAAGCCTCCATCAATAGTGGGACATTTCAGCTAATAAGCTAAGGCACAAATCTAAGATGTCTAAATTATACCACAGAGCTTTTCAAGGTTGTATGAGCACAAAGTAAAGAAATATTCTCTATCTTTGAGAATCACGGCCAAGTTTATCTGACATACAAATATCTACCTGGATTCTCCTTCATCCTCCACATGTTCACAGTGGACAGAATTGAGAGCACTGACTCTTTTATAATCCTGGGGTGTCAGATATAAATACTTGTAGCCCTGTGAAATACAAACAGTTTTTAACTCATCATCTGCCATTAACACATAACCAAGACAAAGTCAAACATATATAACAAAACTTGCTCCAAAGCTAGCTTTAAACTAATAAATTATTTGAGTGACTGTCTAGCAGAACAGTAGCATAGGTGGTTTGAAAGACGAAAGTTTTTATATTTTAGTCACAACTGTCTGACCTTGAAACAATATATACCCTATAGTTCCAACTCCAAGTATGTTCCATTCGTTTCATTTTCAATAGGGTTAAAGGGTCATTTCTGAGTCTTTTAGTGACATTTCCATTAAATATATCAGCATGAGACTCAGGAATTGTGTGAATTACTACTCTTCACTCAAATCCATATCATCAAAATTGAGAGAGGTAAGGTATATAACAGAAAGGATCACAAATTTGGGAAATTAATATTAAAATCACAGGTCTAAGCAGTAAAAAGTCTGAGCACAGAATTTATACTTTCATTTTTTTCAATAAGTAAGTTCTATTTATATTAAAAAGCTGCATTAATACTTAATGATCTGCATGCATACAAACTTACAATTAAAGCAGAGTACCATGTTATACATGTTTAACATGCTGTATGTATTTACAAATTAGCAGTTTTTATACACTGAGATGTGGTACAACCGTCATGACTAATTCTAAGTTCTTCCAATACACAAACAGAAACATACACTTGCAAGAAGTCATTACTGACTTCATTATATACTTTATAGATGCATTTAAATGAACTATAATTTACATTCACTAAAATCCACTGACTTTGTTATAAACTTTTATTTTTGAGGCATTGTCTGGCTGTTTCCCAGGCTGGTCTTGGCATCCAGAGGAGTTGGGATTGCAGGCTTCAGCAACCATACTTGGCTTTTATCATTATAACCTGATGAGTTCTGATAAGTGTGTATACTTGTGTTAGCATCATGGTAGTCAGAATAAGGAATTTTTTTATTATACTAGTCTTATATATAAGGACATGAAAGGTAGGAAAAGAAATTGAGAAAGAGGAGGCACAAAGGTAGATAGAAAACCAAGAGAAGTATTTCAAAGATAAAGCAGAGACCACTGGTATCAAATGCTGCTGAATCATCAAATAACCACTAAGATAAGGACTGAGAACTCAATGTTGAATTTGCAACACACAATCTCTGACTTTGACAGAAGTAACTTAATTAAAATGGTTCAGATGCAAGCTTTACAGGAGGAGGTTCAAGAGAGTGGGAACAGAGCCTGCAGCTGGCAAGAGCGGACAACTCTTTGAAGTAAAGAGGAAGAACAGGAGTAAGTTACTTGAGGGATATGTGTCTGTATGTCAAGGTATAGTTCCAGCAGAAAGGGAAAGGTGATGAGCCAAGCAAAGGAGGAGTGGTATTCTTCACTACAAAGGGCTACAAAGAAAGGGAGGGATGGCTTTAGGAAGGGCAGGGGTTATTCACTTCAAGCACAGCAGTGAGGTGGAGAGGAGTGGAGACAGGAAATGTGAGACCATGAATTTGGTAGGCTCAGATTTAGAAAGTTGGACCAGTCAGAGAACCACATTGTTCTCCAGTGCACACATGGAGAAGGTGGACAGAGTTAGGTTTTACTTCTAGAGGTACAGAGGAAGCAGAATGAGCAGGAACACAAAAAGGTGACAATTAAGACAATTAGATGCTATTAAGATGAACCTTGGAATTAAAAAAAAGAGGTGAATGAACAGGGCACAGGCCTTGAATGCTAGCAGAGCCAAGCAGACCTCCATGAATTAAAGGACAACTGGGTCTACACAGTATATCCCAGGCCAGCTAAAGCTACATAGAGAGACCTAAAAGCAAGCAAGCAAACAAGCAAACAAACAAACAGGAAAAAACCACAACCACCACCACCAACAAAACAAAACCAAGCCGGGTGGTGGTGGTGAACACCTGTAATCCTAGCACTCAGAAGGCAGAGGCAGAGGCAGAGGCAGAGGCAAGAGGCAGGTGAACCTCTGTGAGTTTGAGGCCAGTCTGGTCCTCAGAGTGAGTTACAGGACACCCAGTGAAACCTTGTCCAGAAAGAATGAACCAAACTAAACCAAAAAAAGCCAAAACCAAAGCAAAAAAAAACAAAACAAAACAATAAAAAAAATCCACCACAGACATGCTGAATGAAATGAGAGCGAAAAATGGAAGAAAAGAAAATGTGGTAGAGTTACAGTAATTTATAGGCTTAAAGGATCACTGGATTTTGAAAACTACAGAAACTGAGTACATGGAACACATGTGATGATGTCCTGCCATTCCAATTCTTGCTCCATTGTAGACAGTTACTAAGTTGC
>JADRCC010483870.1:0-10048 GCA_019843855.1 Hylomyscus alleni
AGTGGACATCAGCCTTGTCAAAGGGCTATCATTGTGGATCCATCAAGCGATGGAGCACCTGAAGGAGTGGGCAGGAATAGGAGCTTTAGCTGTTGCCCTTGTGATGGTCTGTGGTCTATGCCTGTTTTGCCTCTGCTGGATGGCACGAGTTCAGAGATGAGACATGGCCCTGGTGGTGCGAGCCATTACTGCCATAGAAACTGGAGTCTCACCACAAGCCTGGTTGGCTGGTCTTAATCAGTAGCGCGCAGCATACCCCACCTTATACAGAGCCTTGAGCACAGCAGCCCTTGCACCCCTAGGAGTCGATTCTCCATTGCACAGGGATGGGTGTTGTAGTTCTTGTCTGGCCGCCTCAGCACTTGCACCCAGAGGGATCTTGTCCATTGCACCCGGAAGAGTGAGGTTAGCCATATGAGCGTGCTTGCTTCCTATCAGCTGTGTGTGCTAAGGTCCCAACTGTCAGGGCTCAGGCAGGCCAATCGCCTAAGACAGAGGCCACACCGACAGGGGATACCAGCTTACCCTGGGCCTTAGCAGGCTTGCGCTGTGTGTGTGCTCAGTGACAGGCTTGATGGCCTAGACTAGAGAAAATTTGACCTGATGCATCTGCTTGATGGAAGTGCTGGTTGCCGCTCTGCTATAAAATAAAATATAATAAGGGGAGCTGTGGTGTGCTGTGCCCCACCCCAAAGATGGCGCTGAGTCCAGACCCAGATATGTGTCATACAACTCCATTTCTGGCAAGTGGGCAGACCCTGCCTGTGACATGATCTTTCGTAAGACCTTGGCAGCCTATGGAGAGATGAAACGTAGTATGGCACCATAGACAGTCACTAAGGGCATTTAAGCTAAGCTCATGGGCTGCTCGGGGGCACACCCTTATTCCATCTGTAACATTCAAGGCCTGAGTAAACTGTGGCTGGAAGGAACTTGTGTGGTGGTCTTTCTTTCCTGCGGGACGGGAGATAGGCCTGCCATAGTGACCCTCCTGCCTGAGGGCTGGTTCTTCAGGTCCCACCTGCCAGGATGGCCACACCTCTCTGCCCTCCTCCTGCTAATTGCCACGCATCTCTCCAAGTTCGAGTTATGCTGGAAGTCCCGCCTCCAGAGACTGAAGAAGAATTTCTGATTGGGCCACGCTGCTGACGAACTTGTGGGAGGGGTTTTGGCTTATCTACCCTACCTGGTTTCAATTGTAACAAGAGAGAACTGAATGAAAGATGGCTGAGTTAACACACACCTGTGTTGGCTAATTTTTACGAATCTTTCGTGTGGATAAGGTAATATAAAATGGCTATCCAGATCCCTGACTCCAATTTCCAGAAGACCCATTCATATCATAGCAGTTACAGATGGCAGCTACAATAAATAATATTTGGAAAGAAGAATCAGTGTACTTTTCAAAGATAAAGATATCTTCTAATTTTTAAATTTTGTTACAGTTAAAAGAAAAATATTTTGCTCTTATATTCCTTTTGTTTGAATAGAATTTCTTTTCTAATGTTGACTTTAACATGGGTCAAAATTAAATGGCACGTTTTTCCTGATCTTCCTGTAACAATCATTTCTGTAAAATAAACTGTAATTTGACCTTGTAACTGCATTTCTGCAGATCTCTGGTTCAAAATCAGTTTATAGTATTCACATTTGTATTTGCATGGTTAATAATGAGCTCTATGAAACAAATAAATGACAATCAGCTATGTTTGTCCTCATACTCCAGTAAGGTCTACAGTCAAACTTTTTGCTTTTTTTAAAAGTTTCACATGTAAACATTAAAATTCATCATTTCTTTGCTATCAGAAATCTTATTATAAATTATTTGCAACTATTAGTGCAATGTCTCTTTGTATTCCAATGAATTCTGTGGGCCCTTCTGATTTCATTGCTAGTGTTATCTTTTTGTGACTATCACTGAGGTTTACATCCCAGCAAGATTCTTGTTGAAAAGTAGCAAAGGAGTCAGTTTTTATCATTAAACATAATATCCATGATCAAAGTAATATAATTCTTACATATTAAGGTTCTCTGCCACACCACCTCCAGTAGGATCTGTGTGACAAGTTCCACAGACTGAAGGAGTTGACCTCAAATGGGGGAGGCCTCCTGGAACTGGTTGTGGAATTCTTTGCCAGATAAAAATTATTGAGCTATAGCTCTCATGGCAATCTATCTATTTTGTTTTCTCTTATTCCTTTTGTTATTTACATGTTCCTGGTAGCCTAGGCCAAGATCTTAAGGGAAAATAATGGGAAAGAAACTATTCCTTAAGATGGAGTCACTAACATGACTTTATCTCCTGGGAAACCAATGCTATACTTTTTAAATCATTTACAAAATTATTATGATAGATAAAAATTTTCCCAACAACAAAATTTCATATGGCTACATGTGTGTCATTGGAGGTGGGTTTTAGTATATGGTAAAGAAAGCCTTAATTAGAAAGAATTAAAATAGTTTAAAGTTATGTGTTGGAGATTTATAAAAAATCAGGCATTATATGTTAAATAATAATTGACCATATGGGGCAGGAAAGTTAGCTCATTGGTTGAGAGCATTGACCATAAAGATTTATTAACCTGCTCCTGGAAAAATGTCACTATCCTTGAATGACTGCCCCCACTGAATATATCCTTTTAGAATTGTTATATTTTGACTTATATTAATAATGATGTTACCTGTTCTGCTTGTGATTGGATACAGTTTGTGATCTGGATACAGTTTGTAAGAGATATTTTTGTGCTCTACTGTGCCAAATGATTTCTGTTGGTATTTGTGATTATTTTCACTGGATACAGTTTCTAAGAGATATACTGTGTATGTTTTAATATATAAAATCCCCTGCTTGAGAGCTGTAAAATACACTCAGATTCAAACTGTCTCTGTGTTTCTTTCTGTTTGTCACCACCAAATCCTTACCCACCTGGCCTCGAGAACCCACATTCCAGGGACCCCCATACCGGGCAGGGGTGGTCCATGGCAGTTCTACATATAGATACACATTCAGGAATCATAAGCTCATTTAGAATACTCTAGTGGTTTGATGTAAAATTATATTTTTTAAAAAAGTAAAATATACAAAAATTATCAATTCTTTCATTATTTAATAAACATGTAAACAAGAGATAAGTTCTTTGCTTTATCTCAGCCAATACCCCAATAGTCATCCATCCTACTGAGATAAATATGGCTAGAAGTCAAGGAGTGGATCATTTATGGAATAATTTTAGAAGCTTCTGTGTGATGGAAACGATAACCATCACTCCATAGTGGTGGTGACTGCCATCAGTGTGCCAGGATTGCTATCTGTCAGTACATGACTATGTCTCTAATTTCAAATTGGATATTTTAAAGTTTTCTGATGTAACTATAAGTTAGCCCTTAGATTACAGCACTTGTTTTTAATTTTACTTTTGGTTCCTTTACTCAGGTAAACTTGAATTTTTTTTGTTTGTTCGTTTGTTTTTTGATTTTTTTGGTTTTTTTGGTTTTTCGAGACAGGGTTTCTCTGTGTAGCCCTGGCTGTCCTGGCGCAAACCTTTAATCCCAGCACTTCGGAGGCAAAGGCAGGCGGATTTCTGAGTTTGAGGCCAGCCTGGACTACAGAGTGAATTCCAGGACAGCCAGGGCTACAAGGAGAAACCCTGTCTCAAAACCTCTCCCCCCCTCCCAAAAAAAAAAAAAAAAAGAAAAAAAAAAGGAAATTTTTAACTACAAACTCTAGCCTGTTCTAAGCCTGGTATTCTTCCTAGGTCACACTCATTTGTTAGCTGCTATTCCTCTTTTTTTCCTTCTCTCATTTTAGTCTTTCCTACATACCTTTTTCCTAGGTGGTACAACACATAGTTCCTGCCACGGTTTGTCACATGCCATGCTGTTTTTCTTGGCATAAACCTGATTCCTCCACCTCCATCAAATTATTGAAAGCACACTTCTACCTTCTGCTCTTAGATGTAGCTTTGAGCATTTCTTTCTTGGTGAACTATGTTAAAGGTCAGACATTATGTGACTGCCATTCGAGGATTTCCTAAAGTAGAATAATGTGAACTCAGCAGGCAAACAGATTCGTTTCCTCTAAGGGTAAATTGAGAAATGCTCTATTAATGAGCAAACAGAAAAGAGACATTACACATTCAAAATTACTGGCATGTATAATGATAATGACAGAGTTCCAGTATTAACTGACCAGACTGATACTGTTGAAGGCTAGCTAAAGGATTCCAGGCTACATTTAGATTCTTAATGTCGTAATGTCATTAATTCTTAATGTCTTAGATTCTTGACATTATTTGGCTCTCCCAGGTTTATTCTCCTTAAATCTCAACTTGATTTTCCTGTCCAATGTTCCAGGTTTTGTGTCACAAGTTGCTAAGATATCTTTGTTTATGTAACTGTAAACTTGACTTGTAGTACTTAGGTTAACTTAAGTCTATCATTATATATATATATATATATATATATATATATATATATATATATATGTATGTATATATATGTATACGTATATATATATGTATGTATACATATATACACACACATATATATAAATATATACACATTTATGTGTGTGTAAATGTCTGTAAACAACTCAACATTTTCAGTTTCATCTTGTAGTATCACCAATGGAGTGGAAAATGTACAATTAACTTCAACAATATGACTTTCTGAGGTATATACTTGCCATACTAGAAAATTCTTTAGCATCTAATTAAAAAGAAGATCCATTTAACTAACAAAATTTATTTAAATTTATAATATGCAATTTTTTTATAAACAGATATCTACCAAGGAACTTAACTGTAAAATACACCGGCAGTTCTCTGCCTCAGGGCAGAGGTAGAGAGGGAAGGTCAACACCAACAGGCTCCACTTCTTTCTACCACGCTCAGATTGAAAGTCAGTGCTGTTTATTCAGAATCTTGTTTTACTGTATAAATTAAGCATAATGATAAAAAGGTTAATGAGAAACTACAAAGTTCTCTTCTTAGTAGAAAATGAGAAATACAATTTAGCTGTCAGATGAAGAATCTGAGATCATCTGCTGCAGGGGGATGCAGAGATCTTAGTCATCTGTCTAGACAACCGTAATTAGAGACTGAAATATTACTTTTCTACGGATAAGCTTAAAGTTTGATGATCAAAGTAAAGATTAGTTTTTCAGATATAAACACAGGCAAAACTTTAAGTGAAAAACTCTACTAAGAAATGTAGAGTTTAAAAGAAATATTCCACTATCCAGTAAAGATTTCTTTTTGTAAGCATTTTTTTCAAAGATTAGAAAGGTTTTTTTTTTTTTTTTTCATATAAAGCATTTAAAAATGAAAATTAAGAGAATTCTAATTTCTTTCTCAAGTATACTTGTTTTTTAATCATGGTATTTTCCCTTTTAATGAACACTGAAGTATAGAGTATTGGATTGTTACTTACAATCATCTTGTTTCACAGACATCTCCAGAATGTGTTTAGTAAATAAACTTCAACATCTTCTTGACCAACCATTTCTCATGAGCTCTCTGTCTACAGGAAAGCAGGGCTGTATATCCTGCCCATATACTTGTTATTTAATAGCTCTCTTAATTAGTCAGAGTCATGTAATATTTCTTCTTTTTTCTTTTTACTTAGCACAACATACTCAGAGTTATTTTTTTTGCACATGGGAAATTCCCCTTTCCCTGAGACATTAAAAATTATATACAGTTACATATCTATTTCACAGTTACTTTGTATGCTATCTGTCCACAAGCCTTTAGGTTGTTTCCTTGTCTTTACTGTTGAGGAAAAATGCTGTGGTACACATGGCAATGAAGGACTCTTTCTGAGATGATTTTAATTCCTTTTGATATGCATCTATTGGTGGATTATTATTACAAGATTTCTATGCATGATTTTGCAGTCAACAATATGCAACTCTTTCAGATTCTCCACACCCTTACAAACACTTGTCTTTTCTACAGTAGTCATTCTTACAAAGTTCTAAAAGAAAAATATATTTCCTCAGTAGTAGGATACTGAGTTCTGGGGCTATATAGTATGCCTTGGTCATATGGTAGCTATATTTTTAGTTTTAAGAAACCTCCACTCTGATTTCTGCAATAGCTATATCACTTTATACTCCCACCAACATCATGGCCACCATTCGTGGTCATTTTATTTTTCTTTATTAGCCATGATTTTTTGCTGCTCTATTCACAATTGTTAGGAAGGGGAAACATACACACTAATGAAAATGGGACACATATACTCAGTAGAATTTTATTCAAGTATAATATTATGAAATATTGAGGAAAATGGACGAAACCAAAATACTGTACTGAGTAAGCTCACCCAGCCCAGAAAGAAAGATCTCACATCCTTTCCCTCATATATAGATCTCAGCTCCAAATTTCTATATTTCTATGTTTAACATGGAGTGTCTGTAGAAACCAGGATGCTAGAAATGTGACAAGGGAGGAGGAAGCAGACCATTTATGATGTGAAGTAGGGGGAGGGACTACTGGGATTGCAGAGATTTAAAAAGCAGGAGGAAATGAGAGAATAGAAGGTAGGAGAAGAGCTAACCCATATTAACTATTATTTTCTTTGTTATATATTTAGAAAATGCTTTTGAACAGGAGTACCATGTATGAGTAGATGCTGCTGATCCTAGAAGCCATGGATGATTAAATGAAAATCCCAGTGACAGTATGAGATTGCCATCTTATGAGTTATTGTCAAGGAGGCCCCAAGGTATTCCAGAACAAGAAAAGAGATTGCCATTATTATGGACTGCCAACTAGAGTCAGATGGCAAGTTTCCATTGTCAAAGGTATCACACCCTTGTTGTTGCAGAGCATAGAAAAATTAAGCTGGATCTGAGATGAGAGCACCTGAGGTTGAAGCTTCTCCCCTCCTTGCCTGGTTTTCAAATGTTTAAAAGTATGATGCTGGCTACTGAGGAAGAAAAGTCATCAACTGTCCTCTTCAACTGTGAGCCCTCTGAGCTGCACTTCCAACATCCAGGGAAGACCTGCCCACTGCTTTACTGCAACAGTTCCACAACGGTCATGGGCTAAGCAACTGTGTTCTGGATTTTTAGGCCTGTTCCACCTGACAAGCTCATACATACACTGAAACTATAAAACTGATAAAAAGCCTATGGCAGTGGAAGTCATAGGCCTAGATAGGTGTCTTAATCAGTATTCAAATGCTATGAATAGTCAACATGACCATGGCCAACTCTCACAGAAGAAAGCACTTAATTATGCTCTGCTTACAGTTTCAGAGTTTTAATCAATTATCATCATGGTGAAAGCGTGGCAACACACAGGTAGATAAGGTGCTGGAGACATAGCTGAGAATTCTACATCTGGGTGCACAGGCATCAGGAAAAGAGAGACTCTGGGCTTTTTGAAATCTCAAACCTACTCCAACTGGTACACTTCCTCCAACAAGACTACATTCCTTAATCTGTTCAAATAGTGCCATTCCCTGGTGATCAAATATTCAAATCTATGAGCCATTCGCATTCAAATGACTATAGCAGGAAACCTGCTACTGTTATTTTGCTATAAGGACTAGGAATTAACATGCTCTGTCTTTGTTTGTACTGATACATCAGTGCCTTCTTTGGAGTGTGTTGGTTTGTAGTGGACAACAGTTAATACAGAGATTCAATTCATAAGTGCTAACGGTGCTGAGAGTAAGTGATTATTGAGTGTTCAAACCCCAAGAGGAACTGCTATATTACTTTTTCCCAGGCTCATGTAACATTGCAGAAGAGGAAGAAGAAAGAGTTTAAGAGTCAACAATGAGAAGGAATGCTTGAACAGCTGTCTTCTGTATGTGACCTAGTTGTTAAAGCCCCAAAACACAGCAATAGAAAACCTGCACAGGACTGAACCCATCAACATTTGATGACAGCTGGGGAGAGGTTCATAAGGCCCCACCTCTCCCTGAGGAGCTTTAGGCAATTGATAGTTTTCTGAAAAGGTGGAGATGAATTTCTCAATGGTGTAGCCAACCCTGTATGACAGGTTCTTACCACCTATGAGCAGTTCTTGCAAGCAAATGTAGTTATATACAGTAACACACACACACACACACACACACACACACACCTCACGCAGTGTGAAAATAGGAGGGGATATTATTGGAAAGAAGATGAGGTTCAGTGGGAAGGGGAAAGGCAATAGGAGAAAATAATGGAGAAGGATGATAAAATTGCATTGTATTTGCAAAACTCTGAAAGAATATATTGTTAAAAGTTGATTTTGTATAAGTTGCAAGTACATTGCTTGTTACCAGAGAGCAGGGATGTAAGGAGGGTGTTTGAAGTGGTAAAGATTAACTAATTGATAATAATTTAGAATAGATAAATGAGTTCTGATGTTCTGTTGTATATTAGGGAAGTTATGAATAAGAACAATACATTTTCTAATTTAAATGGAAGGATTTAATTTTAGTATTTAAACCAAAACACATACATTTTTGAAATGATAACTTAATCTGAACATTACATAAAACATATATTACTGAATGATCACACACAATGTTACAGTACCATAAAATTTTTATGAACCAATTAATAATTATGGGAAAAATTCTCAAAAAGAATCTCTAGATCTTCAGGATGTTTGGCATTGTCTCAAACATGAAGAAAAGAATCTAATGAGAATACTGATGTGGGTTTATGGAGGCCTTCATATCGTAGGTGGTTATGATAAGATGAATCCTATATAAACAGTCAAGGTCTGGAAACTGTTGAGACAATATGAGTATTCTTCAAAACCTGAGCAGTGTCAGCTGACCCTACTTAAATCTTCGGAATACTGATGGGACATGGGTGCCTCTGTGTGATATTAAAGCAGAAGGGATATATAGCAAATGTCTACTCAGAGAATGAAGACAACTTAAAACTGAATTGTGTCCAGAATTCACCCAGGAGGAGTGTCTGCCAAGCTCAGGCTGCCCTTCCCTGATCCATGCTCACAGAGCTATGAGACTGAACCACTAGCTTACGACGTACTGTACATTTTCTCTGTGTCTTCTAAATGGCCCTGCCTTTCTTCTGTTGTCTACAGTTCACCTTGAAGAAGTTTTCAAACATGCAATTGTAATTTCATGTTGTCTTAAATGCAGCCACTACATACTATTATTTCTCAAGACAAAATGAAGCTATTAGCGGACATCTGTTTCTGACCTTCTTGGTTGTTATCTTTTTTAAGAGTCTTTCTTTAGTTAATAATGTTGATAAAAGATACTTTTTAAGTTTTATGTTAGCCTAAATAAATAGTTGCTCTATTTCCCATATTATATTTTCATTTTTGTCAACCCTGCCACTGTAACAAAAACTGAAATCAGAGGGCTGGCATTCATCATTGAGTCTAGAGGCATACTTACTTGAAAGAACTATTTTGACCCAACAAAATGTAGAAATAAATGTTGAGTTAAATGTATAAGTCTTGGTTGGATTGTTAAGTCATAGGTACCGACTTTCCTTTGTTTCCTGTGTTACTTTGAATAAAAATGGCCTTCATAGACTCATGTATTTCACTATTGGTTCCCAGTTGGTGGATTGTTTAGGAAGGATTTGGAAGTATGGTCTTGTGGGAGGACATGTGGAAATAGGCACAGGCTTTGAGGTTTCAGAAGCCCAGTCCTGGCAGTCTCTGCTATATGTAGATGCAACCTAACTTCTCAAATATTGCTCCTGTGCCATGCTGACCTGCTTGATGCCATGCTCTCTGCCACAATGGTCATAAATTAACCTCTGAAGCAAGCTTCCAATTAAATGCTTCTTTTCAAGTTGCCTTGGTCATTTTGTTTCTTCATAGCAACAGAACAGTGAACACTCCTCAAGCTGAAATATGTCTTGTTAATATAATTCTTCCAAATGTTTTAAGAAATTGAGCATCACATGGCAAATATCTAGTTTGGAATAATTAAAATTTAGCTATTATTATTGTGTTAATTATAATATACATGGTGGCATGATCATTTATCCCCAAATCAATGGACACACACACAAACACATATACAAACAAACACACACACACACACACACACA
>JADRCC010483925.1:0-11757 GCA_019843855.1 Hylomyscus alleni
TATGTCCTGATTTAAATAAAGCTATGTCCTGATTTAAATAAAGCTGACTCTGGTTCCTTTCTTTCCCTTAATCCCATTTCCTCAAGTCCCATATTGTGTTCAAATTAGTCAGAAAATGGCTTGAAAGGTTTCACAACACGAATGTCAAGGAAGAGAAACAGCCTGACAAGCAAACAAAACCTACTCTGCATGTTCCACTTCGATCTTAAGGAATTTTGTATAGAAAAGCGACATACAGGATTTAGGAGAAATGATTGAAGTTACTACTCTGTGCTAAAATTTTACTATTAGTCCGTTGCAGAAGTAAGGAAATAATGTGAAACATAAAGAGAATATATATTCATGGTAATGGTACTAGACCATTTTCATAAAATAACTGAGGCTGGGTATTTGTAAAAGGAGGCTTATTAATTTTATAGTTGTAGATATGAAAGAATGAGCAACTCTTGGCTACCAACAAGGACTTCATAGAAGATGACATCATCAGAGTAGAAAATACAGAAACAAAACCAAATGGATATATTCACTTTTTTTTCATTCAGTACTTTGGTGTTGCATATGAACCAATATTGACTCGGGAATTTTTTTTTTTTTTTAACCACACAGTACGCAGTCTATCAGAAGATACACTATGGAAAAATTGATAACCCTGACTCAGCAACATATACAGGAAGAAAAGGAGGGTAGTTCAATGCTGTATCATGCCATGGCCATTGTACTCATGAACTCACAGAATCTGTAGCTACATGAACAACACCAGAAGGAGATTTGGCATGTGAAGACATCCTGGATGTAGAGGTGATATTTATGAGAAAGTTAGAATTTTATTCCTTGTAGTTCTAACCTAGCATTTTACAAGCTAACTGTAACCTGAGTAACAACACATACACACTGCTTTCACACTGGGAACATTAAGAATTTATTTTCTAGATGAGAAAAAAAAAACATGTTGGAACCCTGTATTTATCACTATCTATATATAAAAATGAAAGATATTACCCAATCATTTTTACTGACATTACAAAGAGATATTTTGAGTTGTAAGTCATAGGCAGGCTATAGCTAAAATTATTAATTTAGTTGAAATAATATATTTACACAGAAATGAAAAATTTTAAGATAGTCTTTTCTAAATTCATTTGCATTTCATATGTTTTTCTTATATCATTGTCTCTATATTACCTCTAAATTTCCTTCCTATAACTCAAACATACAGTACTTGTTCAGGAAGAAATAACTATAATGAATTTATAATCCTATTAGTATTCTCTTAACATAAATTTTATTTTATGAATAATTATTTGTTTACAGATATATACAACAAGTATTTACCTATTGCTCACAGAGTCCAGAAAGACAGTATTCCCTGGAACTGGAAATCTAGATGTTTGTCAGTTAATATGTTGGTGGTAGGAACTGAACCTGTATCCATTACAAGAGCAAAAAGTGACCTTAACTGTTGAGCCTGCTTCTCACATACCTAGCACTATATTCTATTTATCTGCTTCTGTGTGCAGGTCATATAGTGACTCATCATGTTTTATGCCAGATATACAAATTTCTGCTTTGGATATGTTATAAAACGTAGACACTTGAATGGAATCCATGATCCTAGAGGTGTACAGAAAAACTATCGTATAGTCTACAGGAAACTATTTCTAATGATTTCCATCAGGAGATAGAACATGTCATAAAACTGCATGTATATATCACCAACAACTTCTGAGTGTGATTGTATGGCACATCAAATCGGGACCAACACCAGCGTACTAATTATAATAAGGAGTTACATGATTTTCCCAGGTGTCATTTGCTTTGCTTAGCTTAACTTAATTCATCTAAATAAACCAGCTTGTGAGTCATACTAGATAGCCTTTGAAAAGCAAGTGATGAAGAAAATAGAGGAAATGTTAGCTCCTTACTCTCAGGAAGACAAAACAAAGCAAGACAGAATGAGAGGGAGGACCAAATACTTTATCCGAATAGCAGAATCCATCTGGCACCTCAATCAGTGAAAACATCACTACCAGGTGGAAAAGTTAAATGTGGGGTACAGATTTCATGAGCTAAAAATGAAAAAAAAAGAAGATGACATTTGTTCATTTTTACCACTATGAAACCACCATTAAAGCCAAGCTGTTTTATAAAGTACATTTTATTAATATGAAATTACAGCAATGAAGGGTCGTTGCACTCTGATGTTCAAGTTTATGTATGCTGTACCTTTTTTATTAAAACTTCAGTCACCTTGAACTTTTATTATGGCTTGAAGGCTTTGAGCTTTGATATCTCTCTTTTCATTCTCTTTCGCCTTCTTCCTTTCTTCTCTTCTCCTGGCTTGCTTTTCTTGTTTTGTATAACAGATCTCAATGTAGAACCAAAACTGATTTAAAAGTCACCATTCATAGAGTTTGAGAGGACTCATCAGTTAAGAGGACATACTGCTCTTGAAAAAGATAACTCCTGGGTTACCAGGAACCACATCAAGTGGTTGACAACTGCACTTACAAGGGATCCAGTGCCCTTTGTTGGAATCCGTGGATAAAGGATTTCAACACACACTCACAGGTAAGTGAGTCATTGTGAATTACTGTTGTGCTGCCGTACTTTCAAATAGAATATCTTCTATCTTCTTTCTGTACTTTGGTACTCATTATATAACCTAGTAACATGCCACTCTTCCCAGTATCCATTGATGACTATACAACGTTTAGATCAACATTTTTAGCTTTGATAGGAAAGAGACTTTATCCCACTTATGTTTCTGTTGCTGTTTATTTCATCTAAGCAGTGCCATTCAGTTCTTTCAATTGCTTTGTAAATGACAAGATTATATTTTTCTTCACCATCAAATAATATTATATTATGTTCATGTGTATATATATCAGACATTTTGTTTATCCTTTTATTTCTTAGATTGATTCCATTAACTGCTGTGAATAGTTTTATAAGAGTCATGATAATTCAAGTATGTTTACAGTTGACGTTTACTCAAGGATTTTAAGATTTTTTTTTTTAAAGAATGAAAACTGGTATATAAGTGCTAATATAAAAAAATAAGTATCAGATATTGTATAAGGAAATGAGCATCACTGTAACACGATCTTAACTCCAAAGTTCTTTACTTCTACAGAGTGGATGTCTTTGCTTTGTGTTTCTATTTATAAATGATTTTATATGTTAGTAATGTCAGGTAAACTTAGCAAATAATGTGTAATATAATATTTCGTGAATTGCATCATCAATGATCTTATGTTAATGACAGACTATTGATTCAGTATAATGTGTTTGAGGAATATTAGAATGGCCAGTATCATCATGAAACAATGGTGATATTTTTATATGATAAGCTTCCCTAAATGTCACTGATCATGAAAACAGATCATCAAAATAAATACTGGTAGCTATTACTCCAAGGACATGTACACACACACTCAAGATGTATTAGTATACTGAATCAATATACATAAATATTTTAAGTAGGTAATCAGGAAGAATGTCTTTTTCTTGGATTTTTAACTAAAAATCACTGAACATGGGATGATAATAAAGCAAATTTTACCCTACCAAAATAATTTGTAGAGTGTAAAATTTACAGAAATAAGGTCTGTGTAATAGCTAAGTAGGTAAAACTGCCAAGCTTAGTGAAGTGAATTTGCTATCTGGAACCCACATGATAGAAGGAGAGAAACATGCCCCAAAAGTTGCCCTCTCTCCTCCACGTATATGTCATAACTCATAATATCTAAACACATGTACATAATCACAAAAAGTAACTGCCCACATAATATTAAAGTATAGTAATATATGGGAATAGGATGTAGAATATTGTGTGATATCTAGTTATCAAATTGATACTTATATTTGTACCATTTTTGATACAATGAATTGTTTTAGGTATTTATAATCCTTGTCACTTCCAATAGCACAATTTTGACAATGTCCATAATAATAATAGACATAATGAACATTTGGAAATATTAATTTTCTACGTGTTTATTTTTTCCTTATTTTAAGATCTAACGTAGATGCCATGCAATGTTTATTGATGTATTAAAAATATGAAAAAATCAGTAGCCACCCTATGAACTATGATAAAACGACTGTGAAAGAAATTGGTTAAACAACATCTCTCAAAATATCCTCAATAATATGAAATATCTTTGGGGAAATCTGCCAAGTGAGAGAAAACTATGTATAATAAAAACTTACTTCAAGTCACTGAAGAAAGAAATTGAAGATGTCACAAGAGGGAAAAATATCCTATGATTTTGGATTGATAGAATTAACATAGTAAAAATGCCCTTTCTACTAAAAGCAATTTACAGATTCAGTGTCATTCCCATCAAAATCCCAACACAATGTCCTACAAGACCTTGAAAGGATAGTTTTCAGCTTCTTCAGGAAGCACAAAAACTCAGAATAGCAAAAGCAATCCTGAATAATAAAAGAATCAAGGAAGGTTTTACTATCCCCAATTTCAAGTTGTACTATACAGCTAAAGGGGGAAAAAACATGGTATTGGCATAATAACTTTCATTGATCAGTGGAACAGAACTGAAGACCCAAACAAAGCCACCTAACTATAGACATCTGAGTTTTGATAAGAAGGCCATTATCTTCAACAAATGGTGCTGGTGAAACTTGATGGTTGTATGTAAAAGAACCCAAATAGAACCTACTTATTATCCTACACAAAACACAATCCCAATGGATCAAAGAACTCACCATAAAACTAGATATACTGAATCTGATAGAAATGAAAGTGGGTAATAGCCCTGTACTCATTGGTACAGGAAAAGATGTTCTGAATAGAATACTATTAGTATAGAAACTAAGAGTTAAAAATAACAATAAATGGACCTCATGAAACTGAGATGCTTTCTCATAGCAAAGGACACTGTCATTCAGAAAAATTAGCAGCTTATAGAATGGGAAAATACTTTTACCCACTATACATATGACAAAGGGCTAATATCAAAAATATATAAAGAATTCAAAAATTGTATATCAATAAAACAAACAGTACAATTAAAAACAGAATTCAGATTTAAACAGAGAATTCTCAGTAAAGATAACTCAAATAACTGAGAAACACTTACAGAAATGTTCAAAATCCTTAGACACTGGAAAGATGCCAATTAAAATTACTTTGAGATTTTGTCTTATACCCGTCAGAATAATCAAGATAAATAAAACAAGTGATTGCTCATACTGGCAAAGAAGAATACTCCTACATTGCTAATGGGAACACAAAGTTGTAAAGCCACTATGGAACTCAATATGGTGATGCATACAGAAAATGAGACACATTCTATCTCAAAGATACCACTCTTTGGCATACCCAAAGGATGCTTCATCCTATCACAAAGATACTTGCTGAAATTTGCTCTTTGGTGCTTTACTCATAATAGCAAGAAACTGGAAAAAACTTAAATGCCCCACCCCAACAGAAGAATGTATAGGGAAATATGGTACATTGACAACAATGGAATTTTACCCAGTCATTAAAAAATGGCATTACGAAATTTATAGGTAAATGGATAGAATTAACAGACAAACAACTAAACAAAATCATCCTTAGTGAGGTTACTATTCCCAGATAGATGAATATAGTATTCATACACTTACCTGTGGATATTAGCAATCAAGTCAATTATAACAAAGCTACCGTATCTAGACTCACACAAGGTAGGTATAATAGAAGGGACTATGGAGTACAAACAGATCCTGATAGGAAAGATAAATAAAATATATAAGTTTGGTTGGATGGGGTGATGGAAGTGAGGATCAAGTGAGGAGGGATGGTTGAGGGGAATGAGGAAAGGAATGTGTGGAGAGATAGCTAAATTTAGGGACAGTGGAGACCTATTAGGAAAACTTAATACAGTGAGGGTGAACAAATGAGGGAGACAGAGACTCAACTGGATAACTCTTATCACCAAATGAAGCTCATAGTACTGGGTTTGGGTAAGATCTAATTTGAGTTGTTGGATAAAAAGGAGCCCTTAAATAATCCAGGCTGATGCCAAGACTATCTGTTGCTTTCTACACACTAACAGCAAGGGCCCGTTAAGGAAGAAAATGCTCACACAATTCATCAAAAATGGAGACATCTAGCTAGTGTTTACATAGAAACTTCATCTATATATCACAATACTTTGGTACAGGAAGGTAATGAGTAAAGTACCAAAAGTGAAAAGGAAACACCAAGCCAACCACCAACCTTTTGATCTACAGTGGTGTCCTGACTGTCATGCCTGTAAACTACACTAGCCCAATGATGGCACAAAATTCATACAAGTTACCAACCAATACCTGACTTGACTTGAAGCCCATTCATGAATCATCTCTGAAACTACTTGGGAGACCAAGAACAAGAGGTTAGATAGTTCCGGGATCTATTATAAAACCAAATACTACTGGAAAGATTAAAATCAAATAACAGCAAGAACAACAAATGATTCCTAATGACATTCTGCTATATTTCTAGATTACTCCCTTGCTCAGCCATTACAGAGAAGTTTCCTCCTACATCACTTAAAAACAAATGCAGATACTTGTAGGCTGACAAGATGCAGAGAATGAGATACCTTGGAACACTCAGCCCAAAATGGGATGTCTCCCAAAGAATTCCTCCCCTCAGGGCTCAGGGAACCCTATGGAAGATGAAATAGAAAGAGTGTAAGAGACAAAAGGCACCAAGATAAACTATACTGTCTGAATCAACATAAGCAAAGCTCTTATGAACTCACAGAGATGGAAAGAGCCTGCATGAAGCTTGCTTAGGTCTACACCACAGCCTCTGCTTACGTGTTATGGTTTCCAGTTCAGTGTTTTATAGGATTCCTGAATGTATGAATTGATTGAGTTTCTGATTCTTGTGCCTTCTCACAGTCCATTTTTGTTTTGCCAGTTTGTCTTGCCTAACTCCAAACTGATAGTTTTTGTTCATCTAATTAAATGTTATCTTGTTATATTTAAAACAGACTAGCAAGCAAACAAACAAACAAACAAAAAACCACATCAATACCATATGGACACAGTACATCACTCAAGAGGCCAACTTCCCTGAAGTCACAATGAGAGTTCGGTGCCAAAGAATCTCATGTGCTTTGTCAATGTTATTAGCAAATACATATGCTTTAAATGTAAGCAAATAATTAGTTCAAGTGTCTATTTATTAATAGTCTGTGAGTGTTAACAATTAAAATCTGTTTCCTATTAGTTTTTCTTTGAAAGTTAACATAACATTGCCAAGCATGAAATAATGAAAATCTCTTCCACAAACCTAACTTGATACAACCCTATAACACAGATCTGAACATGGGAATGGATTTAAATTTGCAACCATTAAGGCATGTCTCTACTTTATATTAGGGCTTTAAATTAATATTTGTCACTGAGGAAAACTGATTTGCATTTTAATGAGAAAAATCACTATGCAAACTTTTGAAACATTTTACCTAGAGGTTGGCAGCAAAGTCAAAAGGAGTGACTTCATAACTTTAAAATGAAGTTAAACTCTACAAACTGGAATTATTTTACTTTCCAACCTAGAAATTAGAGTTTGACTCAAATCTATTTTTAAATCTCTCTAAATGTGCAGATTATTCTAATACATTCAGTTTTCCAATGTGGTAGGCAATTATTTTCTGATCATATAAAATCACATCTCTAAAAAGTGCATTCTTCAAAACTTTTTCACTAATGCAAATTATTAAGGTTTTATCTTTTTGTCATTAGAGACATGACTTATTAAGTGTCCTCAAATTTTGTCATATATTCAGCTTCTCAATTTTAAGAATTCTAGATATTTCTTATTCTGTTAGTATATGTTTATATAAGGTAGATTTTTTTCTGTGTATATTGAAATAAATCTAGGCATATCACTGACACATCCCTGGCCTTCATTATATTTGATTGTTTTGCATCTTTTATTAAGTTTTCACTTTGCACCTAACTCTGGCTTCCTTTTAGGTTACATTGTAGACAAGACAGGCACCCAGCTGTTGAAGTTTTGCCTTGCTGTCTATTATAATGCTAACTGTGATCCTACAAGACCTAAAATCCACACATAATCCCATGTGATACCTCCCCCAATTTATTTCTGATTGGTAACTAAAGATCCCCACAGCCAATAGCTAGGTTAAAGGGACATAGCTGGAGTTTAGATTTCTAGGGCTTGGGGTTGGAAGAGAACCAGGAAAGAAAGAAGGAGGAAGGAGGAGAATGCATCATAGGTTAGGTAAGTTAGGTGAGCCATAAAAATACATAGTCCTGAGGGCTGGCCAATTGGAGTTAAGAGCAGCTCAGATAAATCATAGTAAGTAGTAAGTAATAATTCAGAGTTATCAATAGGAAGTTAGATTCTGATATCATAGAGGTAGATATCTGTCCAACTCTTGTGCTGTTAAAGACTTATTGTAAATATAATGACTATATATCATGATATGTGTCTTTTATCTAAAAACTAAAGGGTCAAAGGCAGGGTAGAAACTCCAGGTCTGGATTAAGTAATTTCTACAACATCCAACTCACAGAAATACGCCTACCTCTACATCCTTAGTAGGATTATAAGCCTAAGACACTGTGATTTACTCTTAGTTACTGTTTTAAAGGAACACATCATAGGATCATATGTTTGAATAGTGAATTGAAACAGTTAGTAGGACAGTTTGGAGAAACTTAAAAAGTTTGGCCTTGCTAGAGTAGATGTGGTTGTATTTCTACTAGTTGCCATTTCATCAATCATTTTTAAAATTAATATATCACACAATGTAACCTGAGAAATGATTTCAAGTCCCCAGTAGAGAGGAGGCTGGTTGTCAGGTCTAAATAGGAATCCTTCAACTCCAGGGTTGCAAGTCATTGTCTCTTTGTTTTTCCATTTATTTAATCTCTTAGACCCTAGACTGGCAGGAATGCAATCACAGGATGATACCTTACATAAACCTGAAACTGATGCCACTTTGGCTATTGAAGTTAATGCTTAGGTTTCAAAGTCCGTGTATTTTTACTCAATTTACTAAGATGAATGGTAATTTTCTCAAACTTAAAAAGAAAGTCTGTGGGGGAAATTGCTAATTATCCCAAATTTATTTAAAAACTCCCAAAAGGAAATAGAGGAAACTCTATTTCAATTGAGTCTGTCAGAACAGCTTAAAAGTCCTCTGGTAAACTCTGGGTTCGTCACAATGGTGGGATTTGTGGGGACCCTTTATGGATGTGCTGCACAAAGAAAGGGCTGCTTTATCCTATGCAGAAACCTGTAACTGCAAGGGGGAATAGACTATTTAAATGCAAATCTTCTAATCCAGAGATTCACTCTCTAAATAGAAGTGAGTCTTCAGGGTGACTCATAAAGTTAGTAATATATGGCCATTCTTCTGGGATTGCTTATTTTAGGGAATCTAATAATCTTCTTTATTATGTGTGCATACAGAATTCTGCTACATATCCCCAGACTTGCCTAGATACTACTGCTTGGATGTGTGGACTTCCTGGTTATTAAAAGTTTCACTGGCTTCTTTAGTTATCAGTCAGGTGCCAAACATTCCCATACTAGCTACAATATTAAATTGTCTACATTAATTGCATAATATATATTCTCCAGATGCAATTATTGGAAACTTGAAGAATAGCATGCTATGAAGATAGAATGACATAACTGTTTGAGGGCAATAATCTCTCATAAGAATATTTCTGCAAGATACACAGCTTAGAGCTGTCTTCCTATAATTCACACTGAGTAAATATCCAGTTCACTCTTAGAATCTATGGCAGAGTTAACTATTTGTTAGGTATGCACATTAGTTCCCAGTTTAGTTTCTGTGGCACATTGAAAGAAATCAACTTAAATGAGGCAAAGGTACTTGGGGTTGGAGTTCCAGATTTCATCCTGTCGTCACAGGACTCCATTGACACTGGGTCTGTGGTACGGCAGTACAGCATAATCATAAGCATGTACAGGGGAAAAACACTAAAACACTACTTACAGAGAGGAGGGATGGAAAAAAATGAAGGCAGGAATAGAAAGGTAAAAAAGAAAAAATGGAGAGTGGCATGAAGTAGAGAGAAAGGAGGAAGGAAGGAGAAAGATCAAGAGAGTCAGTTTGAGAGCATAGTAAAAATATATAAACCAGGCAGGAATGCTTCCAAAGATCCCCTCGGTTCTATGTTCTTTTAACTTCCAACAGCCACCAAGTGCAGACTAACCATGAAACCCAAACCTCCACAAACCTGTAATGTCCTCAAATTCCATCTCCCAAAACAACTACACGGACATTCAGACATATATAGCATGAAGGAAGAAACTCTCTTAATGATTGGGCTAGGCACTGATCTATGAATACAGCAGAGTATTACTAGGAATATTTCATTGATTCTTTTTTTTTTCTTTCTTCTGTCAGGCCTGCTTGGTTCTAGCCTCGGTCTCTGATTCCAGATTCTGTTCTTCCAGGCAGCTTTATTTTTAAAAAGAGTATTTATGTAAGTATTATTGTTGTATTTTTCTGAAGTAAAATCTACTTTGCTTCACAATAATCTACTCTCTCTCTTTATATATATATATATATATATATATATATATATATATGAATATATATTGAATATATATGTATATATATATTATTACTGGAGTAGACAAAAAGTGAACAATATGAATCAATATGGAAAAATGAGTTATTTTCTGTAACTGAAGTAACTTTGCTTGCTAAAAATGAATATATGAGCCAGGCATGGTGGACCATATTTATTGGGTAGCACTGAGGAGATGGAAGTAGGCCGCTAAGGAGTTTAAAGTTATCTGAAGCTACACAAATATTCCAAGGACTGCTTGGATTGCATTACATGTTGTCTCAGCACCAACTCACCCAAAAAACTTTTAACCCAAAACTTATTTTGTCTAAAAGAAATGCAGGAATAGGGAATGGAGCAGAGACTGAGATAATGACCAATCAGTAACCTTCCCAACATGAAACCCATCCCATAGGGAAGCACCAATCCCTAACACTATTGATAATACAATATTATGTTTACAAACAAAAGCATGTTGTCCTCTGAGAGCCTCCACCCAGCAACTGACTCTGACAGATACAGACACCCATAGCCAAACAGTGCATGTAGCTTGGGAACTCTTATGGAAGAGCAGGAGAAAGGATTGTGGACCCTGAAGGGGATAGGAACTCCACAAGAAGACAAACAGGGTCAACTAACATGGACCTTTGGGGACTTTCAGAAACTGAACCACCAACTAAGGATAATACACTGGCTGGACCTAGGTTTCCTGCACATATAGAGAAGATGGGCAGCTTGGTTTTCATGTGGGTTCCCCAACAACTGAAATAGGGGTTATCCCTAAAGCCGTTGCCTTTCTGTAGAATACACTCCCCTAACTGGGATACCTTGACTGGCCTCAGTGGGAGAAGATGTGCCTAGCCCTGCAGAAAATTGATTTGCCAGGGTTGGGGGATACAGAGGGCTCCACCCTCTCAGAAGATAAGGGGAGGGGACATGGGGGAAAGATTGTGGGAGGGAATGACCAGGAAGGGAACAGTGAGTGGGATGTAAACTGAATAAGTAAGAAAAAATTTTAAACTAAAATTTAAAAAAAAAGTTGTCTCAGAAATCCAAGGGAAACATAACTAAACTTCATGCAGACTTGTGGAGCCCATGCTCAATGGGTACTTCTACACTACATCTCCACATCAAAGGCTCATTGAATATTGCAGACAAGAAAAGAGAATGATTATAAGA
>JADRCC010483936.1:0-10357 GCA_019843855.1 Hylomyscus alleni
GGCATTTAGCCAGCCTGCTCAGTTCAGTTTAGACAGGGACGCTGACTTCAGTTGCTTCAATACTCTGAAAAGGAGCAGTTGCTGAAGGATTTTCCAAGGTAGCTGGACCGCTCTGCCCTCTTTCAGGCAGCCTGGATGCCGGGTGCACACTTGCGTTTGGGGTGCGGCAGAATTGGGGAGGCTTTAGTGGGTGATGTGTAGGAATGCTTCAGTAACCTTCCTTGGCTGTGATGCAGGAGAGCAGTGGTCAGCAGAATCAACTGGCAGTGGAGCCCCCCTCAGACCATGGGGTCTATCCTTTCCAGTTCAGCAAGTAGAGAGGTAAGAACTTCATGGTGGGAATGCTGCTCTGCTGTGCTGAGCTGGAAGAGGGTGCTTGTAGCTTGGTCTTGCCTAACAGGTTCATTACCAGTCATGTCTTCTTCATAGTGTCTCCAGCTCATACCTCCTTTAGGGTTCTTTCCCCCATCTTTGTTAATGCTCTCAGATCCCAGAAGGTTTGGCCAGTTGCAAGTCTAGCTTGTAGACTGCTGAGCACTGAGCACTAACAGCTGGCTGTCACTCCCTCACAGGTTCAGACCTGGGAAAGAAGTCTCTGCACTCCTCCTCGGGCTGTTTTCCCATGGCTGATGGAACCAGAGGAACCACGTTGTTTTTTGAATGTGCTACATTCAAGATCAAAAAGACTTTTTTTTCTTTTGCAAAAGAAGTTTCTTGCTTTGTATTTAATTGCAGCGAATCTTTCTCCTACCCCAAAGACACCAGTTGAGCTGCTTCTCATCCTCAAGAGGTTTGGGTATGTTGGATTGCTTAGGAAGGCTTTTTAAAATGATTTAAGAAAGAACAGTAGCAGTGCTGTAAAGTCAATGAAGGAGCCCTGCTTGCCAGGTTCAGTTATGGACTATTTTTATATGTGTTTTAAATATGCAGGCTTAAAATTTTTGTTTTGCAAAGCTCTCAGCACACACTTTACCACCCCTCCCCAGGGTCTCACAGTGAAGTCCTGGCTGGCTGACAATGTAGACCAGGCTGGCTTTGAACTCACAGAGATCCTTCCCACTCTGAGTGTACCACCATGCCTAGCTAATTGTTTGTTTGTTTTAAACATCTTCTTCACATTGTTTTCTCCTTTCCATTTAGCTGAGCCTGCCTACTTTGCTTTTTTACAATTTTTAATTTTATGAATTTAAGTTTCATGCAGAATTGGGGGAAGGGAGAGCAACCCACAGGTAGATTAGTGTGGACAGTGGAGGTGGCTTTCCCTCTGCCCTCCTGTCCTAGGAGAGATTAAACTTTGACTTCAGGAAACAGACATGTGATAACCACGAAGCCTTGGAAGCCACCTTCAACCAAATCTGGTGGCAGGTGCCACCGAGAAGTGTCATTCAGCGTCAGCATTCTGGGACACCTGTTCTGCCTCCTAGAGGGTCTTGGTCTTCACCTTGCCCCAAGTTCCACAGCCCCACCCCCCAGGAAGTTCCACCCTCCACTTGACCTGGAGGCTGCTGTCCTATCATCATCCTTGATTGTCAAGCCTGAGGAATATCATGAGTGCTTGGCAACTGGTTGTTGCAGACTAAGGATGGTCCTGAACTCACAATACAGAACCTGATCTCACTTCTCCACCCCTTACTCCCTGACAGTTATTTGGTGTAGACTAAACCCCAATCCAGCCCCGGACATCGAGCCAGTTATGTTCATGTAATTGGCCAGCAGTGCCGTCTGTGACTCTGCCTCTTGGAGGATCTTTTGTGCCCGGGTCCTCACAGCCTCTCATCCCGGCTGCAAATGGCTGTACTTAAGTGGTACTTTGCTGAATCACTTAATTCAGCGGGGCTCACCCTTGGTTGTTTGTACATGCCAAGTACACACAGTTTGAAGGGATGGAAGCAAGAAAACTGCTGTGTGTACTGTGCATGCTTGAGAATGGACTGTGCTCTCTATGCAGAGTGCTTGGCCCAGCCCTGGTGTGTTTGGACCCCTTTCCCAGGGAACCAGAACACCAGAAATCATTTTCCTTCTTGTGGAAGGACAACAGGGTGCTAGGATAGAAAAAGGCAAAACTCATAGCTCCCTGGCCACTCAGAGCTCAGGAGGGACTTTTAAACATGTCTGTCATTAACTTTCCCCACACAATGTGACTTGTTACATCACGTCCCTTCATGTCACAGGTACACCTCCAGTAGACAGAGTAATGGAGATGGGGAAGTGCGTCCAGGGGCCAGTGTGAAAGAGGAAGGGCAGAGCGTGGTGATGGTGAGAAACTGGCTAGGCAGCTGTGCACACTACAGAATTGAGAATCCTGGCCTGAATGTGCTGCTGTGCATTCTAGAGTAAGGGGCTGAGGACAGTGGGAAGCATAAAGTACAAAATGACCAGTTTTCTTACTGGTGCTTCCAACCTCAGGAAGATCAGACCCAGTTAGTGATCTCTAGCCCTCAGCGACAGAGAGCAGCAAACCCAGAGCTCTGTCCTGTGGATTGAGGAAGCCCTGCCCACAGTCTTGCTGTCACTGCTGCTCCTTCACTGCCTATTAAAACTTGTTTTTCTGTAGTTTTAAGGCAATTTGAATGGCTGAGTTTTAAAATTTGAAATTACCTTTTGAGTATACTGGTTAGATTCTAGTGTTTCTGGTTGAACAGGTGTGAGCATGGGAAATGAGGGCAACCTGTAATTTTGTTTTTATAGTGGTTAATGGCACTATGTAATTTCTGCTTGGTGATTTCCATCCACTCTATTTTCCTCATTAGCTCATCACTGGAGACAGGAAGTAGGATGCAGGCCATGAGGGATGAGTTGTAAGCCACCTCCCCATCATCCTGCTCAAGGCTCACAATACTGTCTCCTGAATCCTGTCTGCATTTAGGCCAGATGGATCTGCACTCTACATCTCACCTGTACTCATTTAGTACGTCGTGGTTTTGCTTCCAATCAGAGTGTACTAGAGCTCACACCTGACATGTGACTCTTCACTAGGCTCCAGGCCTATCCCATCTCACTGGCATTCCCTTTCAGGCTTGTTGGTTCAGACTGTAGATGGACTAGACTTTTGGAGACAGGTCCTGATATTAATTAGGAGTATGTGGGAACAATGATGGGGACCAAGCTTGTAAAGCTAGTGGTTTTGAAAAGGGAAAGTGCTCAATAATAAAAACGGGGTGGTAGTGAAGCATTATTTGCTATGAGGGTTTTGGAAGGCCTAGTTTGTTTTTGTCCCTGTCCCTCCCTCCCATTGCCAAGAGCAGCAGTCCAGTTGAGCAGGTGGTAGGCCGAACTCACCCAGCCCTTTCTAGACCTGACTTCAGAGGATAAGGTGAATATGGAGGTGCATACAATCTGTGCTTGTCAGACTGATTCTTCCCAATCCAAGCAAGATGACTACTCTACTTCTGGGTAGCCTGCCTCTTAAAAGTGCCTTTCATCCCAGTAGTAGATTCAGGGTCTACAGGAGCCTTCCCTGAGCTCCTCTGCTCTTTGCTGAGCCTTCCTGGAGGTGGTCTCCATGTGGCAGTGATGTGAAAGCTCGATGCCCTCATCACCCTTGTGATCACTCCTCTGATTGTTCAAAATAAGCATTTCCTGTCCAAGCAAATCTCTAAACTTCCTTGTCCTCATAATTCAACTACCTCAGTCTCACAACTCAAGGCACACAAGCACCTACTTGCCTCACATCAAATTCCTCAGTTCCAAAACTCAAACTGCTCTTTCTGGATCATCTTCTCTAGTGACGCTGGCTCCCCAATCACCTACAAGAGCGAATTCTCCAGATTGGTCAGGCTATGCTGTGCAGTCAAACGCCACAGCTTAAGACCCCAGAGAGCACGAACAGAGTGGTGGTGGTGGTTTGCAGTTTGAGAGGGCTGGAATGGACATCTCTGCTCCTGCCCCTCTGGGCGGGTCAGGTGATAACTTATAGATGCACTCATTACCTTGGAGAGAAGTTAATTTATACCTAAGATGCATTTTGTACATTTCCCCTTTACCCAGAACCCTGTAGTTTTATACTCTCCCATGTCTATGGCAACACTACCTCTTGCTCACTCTCTGTGGCCGACTTTTGGTCCCATTTCCTTCCTGTGACTTGGAAGAGCTTTACTTTTGCTAACATGAACCTCTTTTTTAAATAAAACACAAAAACCTCCTGTCTTAGTGTCGTTCCTGGTGTAGAGGGAAACCCCACGGTGTCACACCAGCTTAAGTGCCAGAGAACAGGTCAACCTACCACACTCATTCTCTTAGGAGAGAAACACACAATTTTCTTGAGTCTTTATCAAATGTGGTTTTTATTCAATGACAAGCACTTTTCTACAGCCGCACCTGTGGAACATCACATGGCAAAAACGAGGTTTTTTTTTTTTTTTTTTTTTTTGTCTAGACTTTTTTCCTTTTTTTAAACCTTATTAAAAATGAGATTGGTCCTAAAAATATAGAAAGAAATAAATTTAAATTCACAAAAAACTGTACATTATCAAAAGTCACTAAAACACCACATTTGGTTATATAAAAAGTCCCTTTTGATGTAAAAGGAACATGGAAACTTGTTGGTGGTGATGGTTTCTTGCTGTCACCGGGGAGGGGACACAAAGGGCAGGGGAGGGCTGTCTTTATTTTTATCCTGCTTTCCCAATACTCTTTGTCAACAAGAGAAAATCCACCTAGCTCGAGGGGCAGTGAAGATGAGGAAAGAAAAGTGAGAAATGGCCCCTTTGATCACATCCTGCCCCATAATCCCTTCAGCCCCCCATTTCTTCAAATCAAGTCTGGGACCTCCGTCTTCAGAGCGCCTGGTCCCAAGGGGCAGAGGTGGGGCTGGGAGAGGAAGAGGAAGCAGAGCAGAGGCTCCACCCCCCCTCCTACCTCACCTCCAATAACGAATGACTCCAGTACACTTTATGCCAGGGGAAACAGTTCCAAACATCTGACTAACACAAAGTTTGTTACAGCGCAGTTATTTAGATAAAATATAAATATTTATGCATAATATAAAGTCAATTCAAATATTCTTCAATCCACCTCTTATTTAAAAGAAAAAAAATTCTCAAATAAAATTAAGTTTTGAGGTTCATTGACAGAAAAGGCGACTTTAGAAATAGGCAACAGGGAGTGCGATAAGGGTGGGTTGAGGAGCTGGGGCTGCCCAGGAACCTGCGCTGCCCCACCCTTCAGTACTGCTGGAGTACAAGGAATGCTACATCTCACCTGGCATCCTCCACCCACCCATGGAACATTGCTTGGATACCTCAGCTCTCTGCTTAGGCCAGCTAGCAGCCACCTCCCCAGTGCAAGTACCCGTAATTTCTGATGGGAGGGGCTTGGCTGAGCAGGAAAGCAGGGGCCAGTGGCCCATGGCTACAGCTAGGAGTTAGCAGCTGTCTTCTCGTGCTGGGGGGCTAGCCTGGGCTCAGTCACACAGGGCAGTGGTGGACCCAGATCCTCCTCTGCCCATCCTGTGCTCCAGGGTCTCTGCTGCTGGGGAAGAAAGGGGTCCTGGGATATGAAGTAGGTGTAAGGAAGGGAAACACAGCTAAACCCAGGTACTCAGGGTTTAGGGAAGATCCAGTTCTACCCCTCCCAGCAAAAACTCAAGACTCAGAGCTAGTGAGAGGAGAGGGAATTCCTGCTGAAAAGATTGCACAGTTTGAAGAGGCTGGAAAAGAAATGACCATGAGGAGAGACAGCCTTGTCCCCAAGAGGAATAGTTCCTGTGTTTTCCCAAAGACAAAGGTGATGGTGTGAAACAATGGGAAGACGGAAATAAACACACGTGGGGAACAATCACAACTCTCATCTGTATGCATGTGTACACATATACACACACAACACACACACACACAACACACACACACCCACCCACCCACCTCTCTCTCCTCGTCTCTCTGAGGCCAGTCAATTGCTACCTGGCCCCTATCTCGGAGGAGCACTCAAACTCAGCAGTAGTAGTCCCTGAGGAGTTCCCAAGAGGGAGGTTTGGGAAGCAGGGGAAGGATGCTGGAAGGCCTAGGGCGCTGCCCGCCTGCCCACCGCTCCCCAGCCACCCACCGAGCTTCAGAAAAGGCTAGAGACTCACAGAAACTCAGCATGTGAGGAGGAGCTACACCTTAGAGGGTGAACTTGCGGCATAAGATGAGGACAGAAAGACAGGGGAGCTCTGAACTTTGTTTGCCACATAAGGGAAAAAGACTGGGGAGGGAAGGTAAAGAACCCGTACACGATAGCTTTACATTACTGGGTGGGACAAAACCTTAAAAATTGGGAGGAGTTAGAAAAGAATGAGTGAGAGGAGGTGAGAATCGGGGAGGGACTGAACACGAAAGCAGCATGTTCAGGGCCCGGTGTCCGGCTCGACACACTCGGGAGTTAAGTCCACTTTACTGGCCGTCACTGCGGGTCCGCACACAGTACAGAGTGTTTCTCGGTTTCACACATTCACTAGAACTATTGCTATTGTTAAACAGCCCCAGGATGCTGAGGCATGCACAGGGACGGGAGGGGCTGGGAAGAGGAGGGAGGACTTCTCTGCCTCTCTCCATTTTAATTCGGGGAGGGGAGGGGACAGGAAAATTCTTTCTTTTTTGGCTTTCCATCCAGAAGGACCTCATCTCTGCATCTCTTATTTGAGGAGCAAGAGGAGGAAGGGAGAAAAGGGATTAGGAACCAGAGGATGTGGGTGCTGCCAAGGGCAGAGTCAAGAATCAGTATTGTCTGACTTGAGTCCACCCAGGGCAGCCATCAGCAGGTGAGAACGGCAGGTTTTTGTTTGGAAGGTTGGAAGATGCCACAAGGTGACTCCCACCTTCCTTGCCTCACAGATTGGCCTGTTTTCCCTGATAAAATTCCTCCCAGCGGCTCTCAAAGAAGCGGCGCATGATGTGCCCTGCCTTGCCCACTTCAGAGTCATCCTCGTTGAAGGTCTGGCAGTTGTCAAAAACCAGCAGGGCATCAGCTGCAAACTCCTCTGAGGTAGTGTACCTGACAGGGGGAGACGGGGCTGTGAGCTGTTAGCTCTGAGCTGTACCTGGGCAGGGTGGATGGGGCTGTGAGCGGAGAGAGAGAGTATATCAAGAGAGAGAGAGATCATCTTACCCTCCACGGAGCAGGCGTTCTCGCATGGTGGAAAAATCCATAGGGTTCTTGATGACACGTCGGTATCCACTCACCAAGCGAGGGTTCACAGGCTCTAGGAAGGGCCAGGCTGCATCGTGGGACTCCATCTCCATTAGGATAATCCTATTAGTACAGAAAGCACACACTGACTCCTACAGCCTCTCTGGCACAGAGATACAAAGCTAGTCCTAGAATCCACTAACTCACTCGCAAAATGTGAGATCACTATGGTGGCTTCTCATCGAATGTCGCCGTCTTTTGGAGGGAGACAGCCTGTCTTCTGGGTACCGAGGCACTGCTGGGCTTTCTCGGCTCCTTGACAACATCCGCCGCCGCCGGCTGTCACCTTCTGTGAAGGTCAGTGGAAAACTACTTTTCCGCTTCTGGCCTCGTTTTGGAAAAGCAGGCCTCTGAGTGTATTCTTCCTCCACCTGCTGAGGATAGATAGGCCCAGGTAAGCAGCAGTGTGGGTGTGCGCTGCCGACTCTCTCGTTCATCACAGTCTCACCTACCCACGACTGTGGCTTCAAATGTTCACATGCAAGCCAGCATGTGAATTTATTCAGATAATCAACGGGAGGGTCAGTAAAATGAATGGTGAATGCTCCTATTTTATAGAGGAAATGACTAGGGTTTAAAGATTGTGGGTTACTTATTCAAACAAAGCCTCAACCCAAACATGCTGTCACAGGCTCATCCCTGGGAGCAGCAACTAAGGGGCAGGGACATCTGAGTCCTGTTTGAGAATGGAGACAGGAAAGCAGAGGCCTTACCTGGGCCAGACAGACAGCACAGAACCAGTCTCCTTCTGGAACAGCCTCCATCTTGGGCCGGTGACAGTAAATGTGGCAGCCTCGGTCACATCCATCACAAAGCAGGAGAAACTCATCATTGTCACCCTTCCGGCAGACCAGGCAGGTCTGGACCAACGTGAGAAGGCAGAGTGAGTCCTTAACCCCTGCTATTGCTGACCCAACCCCACTCTCGCTGTGTGTTTCCAAAGTTATTTCCAGACTTACCACTTTGTTGACGGACTTTTCCCACGCAATGGACCTTTCCAGCTGGCCCATGCACAAGCACACTTGGGCTGCACTACGGCACCTCTCAAGTGTCTGCCGCCAGACACGGACACGAGGGGTGATCTCATAGGATCTGTAGAGAAAGCAGCGATCCTCGTGTGAGGAACAGAAGGCTTTTGTCTTGCCTCTCCCAGGCGAAGGAACAGGTAGCAGGAGTGACTCACATCTCAGTAGAGGTGCTGTCAGGGGCACCATTAGGTGTGCTCACTAGGGCCTTCTCCACCACCACCTCATGGGCCGCCCAGAGGGGCTCCCGCAAGTACCGCCGCTCCACATTTTGCTCCAGAACAGTCAATCGCATCACAGCGAGGTCCAGGGGATTGGTATTCTGCCGCTGAGGTACTGTCCCTTCTCTACCCCGACCCCTCCAAGGGATATCTTCCTGGGAGTCAGGCAGATGCTCACAGTAGGTCAAGTCTTCTCTGGTGGAGTCTGGGCTAGGGCATGTCCACCCCTTCCAGTGGGAAAGGGAAACATTTCATGTCATAGGAGATCACTCAGGAAGAAGAAACCAAGGGCTCGTCCTGGCACCCTCCCCCAGCCAGGTGTGGTGGCTCATGTTCGCAATCCCAACACCTTGAAGGCTGAGACAGGGACCTACATTCAATTCCCAGAACACCATCATGGGGTTCACAACTGTCTCTAAGGTCAATGCAAGAGGATCTGACACTTCTATCCTCTGAGGACACTGCACACATGTACTATATAAACATACGTACAGGCAAAACATCCACATACATAAAAATAAACCAGAACAAAAATTATACAAAACCAAAACCCTCCCCTAAACAACTCCCTCCCCAACGCCAACCTCAGATACCCGAATCTGCAGATCCGAGCTGATAACTCGCTGTTCTAGCTCCTCCACCCACTGAAGCACAGCCAGGTCTGTCTCATAAGTCTTCTCTTTGGGGGACCAGCTCAAAATTCCTTCTTCCAAGGCAGGTAGCAGATTAGGTTCAAAGATGGGATCTGGGAAGAGAGAGTGGAATATGAATGACTAAATAGCAGTTCCTCTTAGGTCAGGTTGGCTCAAGGTCTCTCACTTACCAGTTAAGGGCTGTAAACAAACTTCCTGCAAAAAGTCCTTGTGCTTGCTAAGATGTTTGTGAAGCGCCTTCTCGCGGATGCCTCGAGGATGCAGTGCCTTGAGCAGGACATCCAGTGTCTCAGGATCTCGGATCCACCACCAGCCTGAACACATCTCTGTGTACAGAGGGTATGCAATATGGGCCAGGGGATGGGAACCAGGCACGAATCACATCGCCCACAATGGAAACTGCAGTTACCTCCATGCTTGCCCTATCCTAGCCAAGTTTGCTCACCAGGGGGGATAGGCTGGGCTGTCAGCTGGGTTAAGTACTGCTGCTCCACCTGCTTGAAGAACTTGCTAGGAGGTCTCCCTCTCCGCTTTGGTTGTCCCAGCCCTGTGGGACTCTGTGACATTTCTTCAGAGTCCCCTGATAGCCTCTTAGGGGCCCCTCCAAGCAAGTGGGTGGAAGAGAGCTGCACTGGGGAACGAGGATTGGCAGCACCGGGTGTATTCATCTATAAAGAAGACATGTACGAAGGAGTTTCCGTACTTCCCACTTGAGGTCTCACAGGCAGACCTGGGAGCCCAGGGCAAGGTAAGGTGCAGACTGATTTGGCTACTTACTGGTTTAGAGGCAGCAGGCAGCTGGAGGGAGGGAGTAGGCTGGTCCTCAGAAACTGCAGGGGGCGGTGTGGGAGCAGCGTCACAGGGTATCTGGGCTGAGAAGTTAAACCAGGGACCTTGAGGACCAGGGCAGGATTGCACCTCATCAGGCTCTGGCTCCTCCAAGGACTGAGACGGAGCAGAGTCTAATTTTCCAGGGCTGCTATCAGGTGTGAGGACTGAGCTGCTCAACAGGGAGTTGTGGCTCTGAGTCTGGCTCAGCCAAGACAGGAAGGCAGACTGGCTGAGGTCATGCTGGCTTTGACCCAGAGAGAAAGGAGAACCTTCTGGTTCCAGGAACCCGCTACTCGACTGAAGATGGGGCTGGGTAGGGGTCTGAGGCTGAGGCTGGGGCCAAGTCTCGGCTTCTTCTGAATCACGGTCTCTAATGGTGGACTTGAGGTGCTGAGGCTGCAGAGATGCAGGCTTAGGTTTTCGAGGTCGGCCTCGGGAACGGGGAGAAGTAGAGGTGCTGGAG
>JADRCC010483949.1:0-10483 GCA_019843855.1 Hylomyscus alleni
GAAACTGGGGAGGATTCCTCTTGCTTCTGTGGAGGCTCTGCAGAATCCAGCACCACCGGCCCGGGACAGCGGCACAACCCAGAGACAGTTTGTGAGTCCAGGTTACAAATTGAGCACCCTAAATATCGCAACCATGCTCATCTAGAATGGACCCAGAGGAAGAGGGAAGAGAAACAGTTTGTCACCAAAAATGCATACTAGGAATTGGGAAAAGCAAACCAAGTCACCCCAGAACAACTCTGTTTAGGCGACAGAGCACGGTGAAAGGAAAGCCAGCGAACTCTAAAGGCACTTCTGAACATAACAGAGAGGTCCTAGAAAGTTTCTTAAATTCTAGGACAAGGATACTCCTGAGTCTCCCATGGGCATTGGAAGAGTTAAATGAAGTAAACTGTCCATCAAGAAGGCCTGATGGCTCCTTCAAGGTCCTCCAGCTGTCAAACAAATAACTTTGTCAGCTCCTGAAATCCTAGCCCACTTTCTTCCCAACGGACCTTATCCCAGGCATCCCTTAGACCTATTAATCTGCCTTTCAAACAGTAACTGACTCTGGAAATTTTTTTAAAATGCCCCTTAGTCTAGATTGCCTGGGCAAGGATCCTGCCCTGAGAACGATATGCATTTGAGTTTTGTCCACTTGAGTGCAGAATAGGGAATTGATCCCATTCAGTAAGTTTAACAGGAATAGGAATATTTGTTCACACAAAAGCACATTGATACTGCCACTGAATCCTAATGCTGTAAAGTCTAGCAAATAAAAACAACTGTTTAGGATGTTTGGGGGCAAATAACATTCAAAAGTAGACTATGTGTTCTCAAAAGAGGGGAGAAGGGGAGAAAAGGACAGCGGGCGGGATAAAAAGAAGCCCACCCCTTTCATCATATTAGGGGTTCTTGTCATTAACAAAAACATTGGATAGATAGACATGTACAAAACTTCTCCGATCTATATTTAAGTATCTATGAAACCCAGTTTCTACCTGAACAGTCCCTAGAGCCCCTTTCTACAAAATTCCACCCAGCTTGGAACATTTTCCATTTTATAATTAGAACACTACCTCATGCCTTTCTTGGTGACTTTTCATTCTCGAATATTCACCCCAGATTTTCAGGACAGGTGGAAGAATTACTACAAACAAGAACAAGGCTCGTAACCTTGTGAACATTAAAATTCCAATAGATTGCAATGAATTTGCCCTTGGGGAATGACCAAATATAGCAGACAGGAGTAAAATTCACTTCAGCTGGACCTGGCAGCAAATCCCAGTAAGAATATCTCTATGAAAAGAGCATTTACTGTCATTTCAAATGTCTCCCTTAAATGGCTGATTGCTTCAGTGCCCTCTTCCTCGTGTTTGGCTAGATTCCTTTTGAATGTTTTTGGTATATCACTACTCACAATGACGCAAAGGTCAATGTATATATATATATATATATATATATATATATATATATATATTCTCTAGAGGAACTGTGAAATCCAAATGTTCTAAATCTCCACTGAGTCAAGAATGGAGAAAACAAAGATGAGGAAATAAGATACGGGCTAGTGCTGGTTAGTTTATGTCAACTCAACACACGAGTTATCCAAGGGGAGGGACCTTCAGTTAAGAAAATACCCCCATAACATTGGACATGCAAGACTGCAGAGCATTTTCTTAATTAGTGGTTAATGTGATAGAGCCTGATCCATTATGAGTGTGCTACCTGTTGGTTGGTGGCCCTGTGTTTTACAAGACAGCAAGCCAAGCAAGCCATGAAGATCAAGCCAATAAGCATGATCCCTACATGGCCTCTCTGTTGCCATGCAGGCTCCTGCCCTGTCCAAGCCCCTACCGTGACTTCCTTCCGTGATGGACTATGATGTGGAAGTGTAAGCCAAATAAACTCTTTCCTCTGCAGTTTGCTTTTGGTCATGATATTTCATTGTAGCAATAGTAACCCTAACTAGTTCAAGGTATAAAACTCTAATCCTGCTGGTGAGAAGAGACCTTGGATTATCTCATATCATAAATGGGTGGAACCTCTTGGACTCTGTGTTCCACATTCAGCTCTTAAATAGATAAGTACTATGTAAGGGTACTTGTAAAAACAGATGACAAAGGTGCAAATATCATAGCAGTAAGTCTGATGTGGAATGAAAGTGAAAAGATACAGAAAACTTGTCTTCCTTCTTCCCTGCTACACAAGCATCGCTTTCTCTGTCTCAGATCTATTTTCCAAGACTTCTTATCAAATTGGGGTAGGGGTGGGGACAAAATCTAACTCTTAGTGATGGTATATGGGTCCATAGCCACAGCTATCACCTTGCAGCTTCCTGCATACCCAGTCGGTAGCCCATTCAGGAGTTGTTTCTTCCTGTACATCGTCTGAGCAGAGTCCTGAAGACACTCTGTCAAATACCTGAAGGAAGCAGAAGTTGGCTATTAGCTCAACTACACTTTTGTATAGTGTTGATCATTTTTCAGTCTTTCAACTCATGGAAGGATGTGCAGTTTAGCCTAAAGTTCAGATCTCAGAGTCACTGGGCATTTTGACCAGTTTGTTTAGCATAGGGTAAGCTTGTGCTTTACAATGACAATAACATCAGAGTCATGCCCCCGAAGAACTTGAGACCAAATTACTGAGGAATTGCCTGGGTTGTGTTGCTACAAACATTGCATAGCCCATATATATCTTCCTTCTGTCATTTTCTTAATAACTTTCTTTTTCTCTTATGTCTTATTGAATCTAACACACACACCCACCCACACACACACACACACAAACACTGTCCTTGTAAATGTTCTATTGCTATATAGAGATACTATAACCAAGGCAATTGATAAAAGAAAGCATTTAATTGGGACTTGTTTATAGTTTCAGAGAGTTTAAACGCGGCCATAATGGCAGCAAGCATGATAGCAAACAGGCAAACACTGTATGGGAGAAATAGCTTCAGACCACAGGAAGAGATGCACTGGGCCTAGTTGGAGCTTTTGAAACTCAAAGCCCACCCACTTCACATGTCCTCCAATAGGGCCACACCTCCTAATCCTTCCTAATAGTGCCAGTCTCTGAAATCTAAATATCCAAATACAAGCATATGGATATCATTCTTATTCAAACAACCAAATTCCATTCCCTGGCCCCCATTTGCTTGCAGCCACATCATAATGCAAAACTGCACTCAATCCAACTTCAAAAGATCCCATAGTCTATCATAGTGTCAACACTGTTTAAAAGTCCAAAGTTCAAAGTCTCTTCTGAGACTCATGGCTGTCTCTTACCTATAACCTCCAGTAAAATCAAAATTTAAAAAAGCAGATGACATGCTTTCAACATACAATGGCATAGGATATATATTACCATTATAAAATGGGTTGGGAAGAGAACACAGTGAGAACATACTGGACCAAAGCAAGACTGGAAAACAAGGTGGAAAAACGCCAAACTCTCCCCCCCTCTATCTATCTATCTCTCTCTCTCTCTCTCACTGGTTACACTCCCTGTGAACAGCATCCCTTGGCAGGCATCCCACAACTCTGGCATCTCCAACACAATCCAGCTGTCACCTTCACAGTTCAACACAATGACCTCCCTGTACCTCTATGTGGGGACATCCCTGACACATGCCTGGCCTCAACAGCTTGTCTTAGCTGAAGAGATTCCATAGCCACTTTCTTGTATCTTTGACTCTAAAGCTAGCACCACAGGACCAAAGCTGCCAAGTTCTGCTTCCTAGGGCTGGAACTTGCCGCCCTTTTTCAATTACCTCTGCATCAGCTTTCTATTGTTGGTGATTTCCTTCACTGCCTAAATTTTTCTTTAATTCCTTTCCATGAGCTGGAATCTTGGCTGGGTGAGGTCTTACCCTGAGCTCATCAATCCCTTTATTCCCATTATCATGACTTGTCTTTAAATTTTTTATCTCCTTGGACACTATACTTAGCTCCATTTCACGTCTTATTGCTCCTTTTCTCCCCAAACTGTACATTTTTTATTTTTCCTTGCTCAGCTTGCTCCCTTTCATTATAGATCTGCATAAGAGTGACCACAAATAACCACACAACACTGTAAATACTAGACCATCTTAAAACAGCCTCAGCCAAAACTCTCCAACTTAGCCTCAGGCAGATATTTAGAACTAGAGCAAAAGCAGCCATATTCTTTGCTAAAATATCATAAGCCCTGCTTAATGCATTCAATTGCTTTCCTAATCCAAAGTCCATATTCTACCAACAGTATCAGGCCTGTCCAGCAATACCCTAGTCCCCGACACTAATTTCTATCTTGGTCACAGTTCTATTATTGTAAAGAGACATCCTTTTTTTTTTTTAACTTTTATTGCATTGTGATGAGAAAAAGTTACATGATTTCAATTTATCTGAATTTGTTAACATTTAAAAACATATTTTAAGTAAGTAGAATTGAATCACATTCTTGTTTCCCTTTTGTACCCCAACTCCTCCCAGAGACCCCCTTCAATACCTACAATCTCCTTTTTTGTCATATTCCTTAAAATTTATAAAATATTATAACAATAAAAATGAGTATTATAAAAGCTGTTTGATATAAAACAACAATCAATTGAACAGTCTTATGTAGATGCTTGTCGACAGCAATACTGAAAATACATACATTTTTCTCAGTATAAATTTTAAATAACTCCAAACATATTAACTGTGTATTTCAAAATAATACATCACTACTAGTATTTTCTTAAATGAACATAAATATATAAAGTCTTTTTGTTTGTTTGTTTGTTTTGTATTTAGTAGAGTTTAAAATCTTGGCTTTTACTGTGGTACAAGCCCAAAATAAGAACAATTTTTTAGACACTGAAGTTCATTGTAATAAGGATGTATTTTAATGACCCTCACATCACCAAAGGATTTTACCTCCATCGTCGCTAAGCTGAGAGTTGACAGTTCTGCTGCACCAAGGAATGAATTGTAGGCACAACTTTTGGATACAGACTTCCTGCTATGGTCAAAACTATTTGACTAGAGTGAGTGTGTAAAGAGACATCCTAATCAAAGCAACTCTTATAAAAGAAAGAATTGAGACTTGCTTACAGATGAGAGTTTTAGTCTGTTATCATCACAGTGGGGAGCATGATAGCACACAAGCGAACATGGTACTGGAGAAGTAGCTGTGAGATACTTCTACATCCAGATCTGCAGGCAACAACAGGAACAGAGGCACTGGGCCTGCTGAAAGCTTTTAAAACCTCAACGACATTTCCTCCAACAAGGCCATACCTACTTCAGTAAGTCCATACCCCATAATCCTTTATAATTGTGGATGAAATCTAATTTTGTAGGGTCAAATTATGCTTTAATAGATTTAAAATATCTATTTTTTTTTCAAGACAGGGTTCATCTATGTAGCCTGCCTCTGTCTCCTGAGTGTTGGGATTAAAGGTGTCTGCCACTACTGCCTGACCAATATCTTCGCATTTTATAAAGGGTACCATTTCTAAAAGTGTAGTAGGTAGCTGGGAGGTAGTGATGTACTCCTCTAATCCCAATATTCCCTCTAATTGGAAGGCAGAGGCAGGCAAATCTCTATGAGGTTGACCTGGTCAACAGAGCTAGTTTCAGGACAGCCAAGGTTACAAAGAAATCTTGTCTCTAAAAACAATAGTAGATAGATAGATAGATAGATAGATAGATAGATAGATAGATTTTAAATAAATAAAAGTAAATATGTGTGTATATTTGTCATGGTGATATATAATAAGTCTCTGTTAATAGCTAATAAATGTTTTCTCAAATGTTAAGAAAATATTTAGGTTCTGTGGATCATAATTACCTACACTCTTATTTAGTGAAAGAATTGGTTCTATAGAGTCAGTTACCTCAATGGATTAAAACCACTTTAATATATAAGTACACAGCAATATTGTCTGTGTTCGGCTGGGGAACATGGCTGTTGGAAGAACACTTGTGTAGCCTGTTAAGGATCCTGGTTTGATCCTCAACAATGAAAATAAGTAGTGAGTGGTATACCCCAGAAATGGTCAATATTTAAATGTATGATTGCCCATTATCTATGAATAGAGAAGCAAAAATCTCATATAAACTCAATTATCATCTTCTGCTTTTCACTTCAACATCTCCTTCTAAACAGCTTAGTTCATAAAATAATAATGAAAAATATTACTCGTATCCTGACTTCTCGGCTAAGTAAGTAGAATGCTATAATAGAAATAAGAGCCAAAAATTCTCAGTTCTGGTCCTAGTATTATTTCCTAGATGAGTTGACTTTAGGCATTTCTTTAGAACTTTCTGAACATCCATGCCTTCATCTATAAAAATGGGGACAATAAAAGATTCACTGCAGGACTCATGTGGATCAATAAAGTATAAATAAGGAATTTAACATGAAAGGTATTCTTTGTTAAATAGTTGATCTGGGCACATGGGTGCGTAGTATTGGTATTTACTCCCCCCACCCCAACAATTTTAAATAATAGTTCAGCTCTTGGACATAAGTCAAAGAAATGATTCTTTAAGGAAAGGAAACATGAAGTGAAATATGTTTGGGGCTGAGGATATAATCTCACGGCTGGAAACTTGCCTTGTGTGTGAAAAGCACTGTTCAATCCTCAGTGCCAGAAAACAATGCTTGAGGCCAGATATAAAATATATAGATTCTATCTATACCTGGAATCTCAGCACTTGGAAAGTGGTGACCGAATGGGAGTCCAAGGCCAGAGTAAAAAATGAGCCTCTGCCTCAAATAGAAGGCAACGAAACACAGTATATGCCCCATATGTGTCCCATCTCTGTCCCAAGGCATTGTAAACCCAAGTGCAGAGATGCAATGTCCAGTCCCTAAAACAATCTTACTGGGTGGAAGTAGCAGGAATAGAAATTCAGAACTGCAACTTGAGTTTTGTTGGCAGACTGAGAAAACCCAAACAATAAAACCCACCAGAACTAAGGGGCCAAAGCTCTGAAGATTTTCCTCGAAGTCAACTCTAGTTTTTGTTTTTTATTTACATTCCAAATGTTTCCCTGTGCTTCCTGGTCCCCCTCCCAGAGTTCTTCACCCCATCCTCCTCCCCTTTGCCTCTGAGAGGGTAACTCTTCTACCCCACAAACCCCATCTCACATACAAGCCCCCCAGGACCCCCCTTTTCTGGTTCATCAAGTCTCTACAGGATTAGCCTGCTTTCCCATTTAGGCCAAACAAAGAAGTCCTCTGCTATCTATATATGTGGGGGGCAGGACTCTGATTGGTGGCTTAGTCTCTGGGAGCTCCCAGAGGTCTTTGTTAGTTGAGACTGTTTTCTTCCTATGGGGTTGCAATCCACTTCAGCTCCTTCTATCCTTCCCCTAACTCTTCCATAGGAGTCCCTAACCTCAGTCCAATGATTGACTCCAATGATCGACTCAAAGTATCTGTATCTGTCTCAGCACCTGCTAGTAGAGCCTCTCAGAGGACAGCCATACTAGGCTCCTGTCTGCAAGCACAATATGGCATCAGTAATAGTGTAAGAGTTTGATGCCTGCCCATGGGATGGATCCCAAGTTGAGCCAGGAGATAGACAAGGCACCCAGTGGAGGGATGGGGTCACTGACCTTCAACTCTGTTTTTAAAAAAGTAATGTAATATTTTTATTCATCTTTTGAGAATTTTATATGTTATATATTATGTGTTTTGATATTTTTTTTATTCTTGACCCATTCCCTCCCACTCCTTCCAGACCACTCTCCCCCAACTTAGAGCATGGTGGCATGCAGGCAGACAGGGTATTAGAGAAGTAGCTAAGAATTTTACATCCAGATACACAAGCAGGATGAGAGGAGAGATACTGTGCCCAGCATAAGTTTTTGAAACTTCAGAGCCAAACTTCAGTGACGCGCTTTCTCCGACAAAGTCACATCTATTCCAACAAAAGTCCACAACTCCTAATCCTTTTAATAGTTTCAAATAGTGCCACTCCAAATAAACATTCAAATATGTGAGCCTGTGAAGTCCATCCTTGCCTTCCTGAACTTCACGTACTCTTGTACACACACACACAAATACCCACAGTCCACTGAGTCCAAATGAGTCCAATTAGTTCTACCAGAATGTCCATGGGGGTGAAGTCATCGACTGCAACAAGGCATAACCCCAGAGGAAAGCCAACTGTGCCCTTCTCTCAGCCTTGAGCTGGCTAAAAAGACCTTAGGTATTTGACCTTAACGGCCATGGTGGAGTGAATTTCCTACAGGAGTAGACTGCTCACTGAACTTGCTTTGCAATGTAATCCAGCTGAAACAAAGCAATTCAATCCAGCTGAAACAAAGCAATTCAATCCAGCTGAAACAAAGGGTGGGTCTGTGGGCTCTCCCTACATAAACGAAGTACTGTCTATTAAACTTTGATCCTCGATCAGAAACTTTTGTCTTGGATTCATCCTTGTCTCGCACCCCGTCCTTTTCATTTCCAGCCCCCTCCCTCTTTCAGGTAACCCAGTTCATCTGTGGCTGCTGGACAGCTACAGCCAACTCACCACCCCCACGGAAGCAATTAACTGCCAATAACTCCTCAGCAGGGGTGGGACCTCATGAGTCCCTCCTCCATCTATCTGGACTGTTGACTGGCTGGTATCATGTGCATGGGAGAGGGTATGTGGCATGAATGTTGCATATATGGACGAGTACTCCAAAGACACTTATTATCTACATTCAGAGTCAACTTGTAAGCTGTCTTAGGGTTTGTATTCAAGCACAAAACATCATGACCAAGAAGCAAGTTGGAGAGCAAAGGGTTAATTCAACTTACACTTCCACATTGCTGTTGATCACCAAAGGAAGTCAGGACAGGAACTCACCCAGGGCAGGATCCTCCAGGCAGGAGCTGATGCAGAGGCCATGGAGGGATGCTGCTTGCTGGCTTGCTACTGTGCCTTGCTCAGCCTGCTTTCTTACAGAACCCAGGACCACCAGTCCAGGGATGGCACCACCCACAAGGGGCCCTCTCACCGTTGACCACTAATTGAGAAAATGCCTTACAGCTGGATCTCATGGAGACATTTCCTCAAAGGAGGCTCCTTTGTGTCAAGTTGGCACACAAAACCAGCCAGTACACCACACAAAGAAAGCTGCTCAAAGGCTGTCAAGAACATTGTGTCCTGAACTTTGTCTACTCCGCTGAACCTGTCAGAGATGCTTAGTGAGGTGGTTTGAATAGGTTTGGCCCCCACAGATTCATATTTAAATGATTGGCCATAGGGAGTAGGTGTGACCATCTTTGAGGAAGTATGTCACTATGGGGGTGGGCTCTGAGGTCTCCTATCCTCAAGCTATACCTAGTGTGACGTACAGTTTCCTCCTTACTGCCTTTGGATCAAGTTGTAGCACGTTCTTGCTGTAGCACCAAGTCTGCCTGTGCAATGCCATGCTTCCCGCCATGACTATATAAGCTTTATAATGCTTTATAATGGACTAAACATCCAAAACTGTAAGCCAGCCCCAATGAAATGGTTTCCTTTATAGGAGTTGCCTTGGTATCTTTTCACAGCAATGAAACCCTGAAGACATGTCGTGTGCTAACCTAAAGATTTGATACATCTGCAATATAGGCATTGATGTTTAGTAGGGTGGCTTCTTAGTCATTCAGTTAATTAATAAATTTAGTTGTTTTTTTTTTTAATAAAATTGATAAACAGAGATTACAGAGGCACCAGTCAGGCCATAGACTGGCATTTAGGTCCAGCCATTGCAGAACATTGCTAAATCCCAGACATTCAATAGAGGAGTAGGGAAAGCCATAAACTAGATATCTAGGTATGAGAGACCGTTCCATAACATTAAGGGCTATGCTTTAGGACTAGGGATAAGACATTACATCTCCAGAGTCTGGAGAGATGGCTCTGTGGGTTAAGGCACTCTCCATCAAGTCTGATGACCTGAGTCCAATCCTTAGGGCCATGGTAGAAGTGGAGAACCAACTGTTGCAAGCTGTCCTCTAAACTCCACAGGCACCATGGCATATGCATACATACATACACATACACATAATAAATATGTAAGGAAAGAAAGAAAGAATAAATGTTTTTAGAAGATTAAAAGAGAAGAGAATCTCCCAAATCTGAAAAACTATTTTAAAAAACCAAATAAACCAACCTATAATAAAATTCACATTTAAATGTCTGAAACAAGCTAAGACTATCTGCTCTTGCCACTGCTCCTCAACATAGTACTAGAAGACCTAACCAGTTTAAAGTGAGTTCAAATGCAGGTGCTTTTGGAAGCCAGAGAAATCTTCTAGAATAAGAGATGGTTGTATAATAAGAGGCACTGGGTGTAGGTTCTGGAAAACAAACTAAGATCTTTGGTGACAGCAATAAACACTTTTAACTGGTGGGCCACCTCTCTCCCACCCAGGAAGTAATTCAAATGTGTTCTTACAACACATGCAAGCAATTAAAGTCTCAGATGTCATGTGAAAATTGAACACATAAAAATTAATCTTCATTTTTAATGTACACACCTAGATATCC